>PVKS010028279.1:14695-26710 GCA_004027875.1 Aplodontia rufa | reverse complement strand
TGTTTATTTTTTCAAAGAACCAACTCTTAGTTTTGTTAATAGTTAGTATTTTTTTTTTTGTTCTCTATTTCGTTGATTTCAGCTCTGATTTTGGTAATTTCCTGTCTTCTGTTAGCTTTGGGGTTGGATTGTTCCTTTTTTTTTGTAGTCGTTTGAGTTGAAGCATAAGGCTATTTATCTGATCTCTTTCTAGATTTTTGATGTATGCACTCAGTGCTATAAATTTACCTCTTAAGAATGCCTCATACTGTCCCAGAGGTTTTGGTATGTTGTTTCCTCATTCTCATTCAATTCCAAGAACTTCTTAATCTCCACTCTCATTTCCTCTTTTACCCATCCTTTGTTTAAGAGGTAATTATTCAATTTCAAAGTATTGGAGTATTTTCTGTTGTTTCTCTTGTTGTTGATTGCTAAGATCATAGCATTAAGATCTGACAGAATACATGGGATTGTATCCACTTTTTTATATTTGTTAAGATTATCTCAGTGAACTAGGATGTGGTCTGTTTTAGAAAAGGATCCATGAGCTGTTGAGAAGGAGGTAAATTCAGCTGTCTTAGGATGGAATATTCTGTAGATATTGTTAAGCCCAATTGATTAATAGAGTTGCTCAGATTGGAGATGTCTTTATTGATTTTTTGTTTTAATGATCTGCCTAGCGTTGATAGGGTTGTGTTGACGTCCCCCAGAATTATTGTGTTGAGATTAATGAGGGGATTAATGTCCTTAAGTACTTTTTCCATATATTTGGAGGGTTTTAATTAGGGACATAAATGTTAATTATTGTTATATCTTCTTGATGGACTGTCCCTTTTAGTATGATAAAGTGACCTTCTTTGTCCTTTCTGACTAGTTTCGGTTGGAAATTGATTTTAACAGAAAATAGAATTGCCACGCCAGGTTGCTTTTCTGGGCCACAGGCCTGGTAGACGTTTTGCCATCCTTTCACTTTCAGCCTGTGTCTATTTAAGAGTGTCAAATCTGTCTCTTGCAGGCAACATATTGTTGGATTTTGTTTTTTGATCCAGTGGCCAGTCTGTGTCTTTTAACTAGGGCATTGAGACCATTCACATTCAAAGTTAGAATAGATATGGGAGGCTGACTCTCAGACTTTGTGACAATTACGAGTTTTGAGTCTTTTTGGAAGTCAATTTGTGTATAATATGATTATTGACTCGCCCTTGTTTGAGGATTTAGGTTATCCTTAGCATTTTTTTCTGAATGGAGAACATCCTTGAGAATATTCTGTAGTTCAGGATTTGTGTTCATGTATCTTGCTAGCTTGAGTTTATCGTTTTAAGTATTTAATTTCCCCATCACATTTGAGTTTTGCAGGGTATATTATCTTTGTGTGGAAGTTGCTATTTTTCAACATTTGAAAGGTATTTTTCCAAGCTCTTCTGGCCTTCATTGTTTTAAAGCATGAAATTTAAGTGAACATTTTTACACTGCTTTCCAGTTCATGGTGTGGAAATTGTTCATAGATTGGAAGATCTGTGAGTTGCTCCAGCTTCATCATATCCCTACTTTTTTTCCTATCAGAAACAACCAGGATGCTACATTTTGTGCACATTTTGTCTTTTTTAAAAATAGTTGTGTGTATAACCATGTACACTAGATTATTTAGTTATCCTTGTTTTTGATCTTTATAAAAATATAACAAATCTGGGGCTGGCATTTTACAGTCAACATTGTGTTGTTACAAATTATTGGCTTTGTAGCTTATTCATTTTCTTTACTCTAAGAAAATACCATGATGTGCTTATCCATTCAACTGAAATTGGGCATTTGAAAATGGCACAGGCCTGGAAATGAGAGAGAGAGTAATGTAAGTTTGATGACCTGAAAGTAGGATAGCATGGTTTGGTATATGAAATTATATCTAAGCCAGGTACAGTGATATTCAACTATAATCTAATCCTAGCTACTTGGGAGCTTGAGGCAGGAGGATACTTAAAGGCCAGGCTGGGAACTTAGTCATACCCTTTCTTAAAATAAATAGGGCTAAAGATGTAGCTCAGTGGCAGAACAACCCGTGTGTGTGTGTGTGTGTGTGTGTGTGTCCTATACACATACACACATACACGTGTTTATGTATATTACTGTGCTTAATAGCATGTTTTGTTTTATTTATTCATTTATTTAAAGAGAGAAGGACAGTGAGAGAGAGAGAGAGAGAGAGAGAGACAGAGAGAGAAAGAGATAATCAGTTTTATTTAGTTTTTTTTTGTGTGGCTTTTGTTGCTCTGACATTTTGTTGTGTACATGGTGTTGGGGTTTGAACCTGCGAACTCACAGAAGCCAGGCAAGTGCCATAACCATGAAGCTATTGCTCCAGCGCCTTGTTTTATTTATGTTGAAGCTTTGTTATTAGGTGTTTCCATTTTATTATAAGACAGTATTTATCTCTAGATGATATAATGCTTTTACTTGTTTTCTCGTATGAGATTAAAAGAACTATATTAGCATTTTTTGTTAGTATTTTCACCCATATTTTAATTTTATTTAAAATATTTTTAGATGTGTCTCCTTTAAATAGTATATGGTTGGACTTGGACTCTTTTCTTCTAATTTTGTGAAGAATATCATTGGGATTTTGATGGGTATTGCACTGAGTCTATAGATTGCTTTTGTTAATATGGTCATTTCAATGATATTAGTCATCCCTATTCATGTACATTATAGGTATTTCCATGTTTTGAGGTCTTCAATTTCTTCAGTGTTTCTAATTTTCACTAGAGAGATCTTTTTACCTCCTTAATTATATATTTTGCTCATTATTTTACTTTTTTTTTTTTTGGTTTTTGTGAGTGGAATAGTTTTCTTGGTTTCTTTCTCAGCAGATTCATTATTGGCATATAAGAAAACTTTTGGTTTTTGGATGTTAATCTTTTATTCTGCTACTTTGATGAATTTGTTATTCAGTCTAGAAGTCTTCTGGTGGAGTTCTTTGGGACATCTAGGTAAAGGAGCATGGTCTGATTTCTTCATTTCCTATTTGTATCCTTTGAAATTTCTTTCTCTTGCTTGATTGCTCTGGGTATAATTTCAAGAACTATATTGATTAGGAGGTGAGAGTTGACATCTTTGTATTATTTCTGATTTTATAGGAAATGTTTTTAATTTTTTTCTGTGCAGAATGATATTGGCTTTAAATTTTTTATACACAGCCTTTAATGATGTTCTTTCTACCCCTAGTTTCTCCAGTGAAACATAATGGGTGAGTTTTGTAGAAGACCTTTTCTGAATCTATTGAGATGATTCTGTGATTTTTGTCTTTGATTCTATTTATGTAATGAATTACTTTTATTGATTTATGTATATTGATCTGACCTTGCTATTCCTAGGATAAATTCAGCTTGATAATGATGTACTATTTTGTTGTGTTTTTGAATGCAGTTTGTAATATTAAGGATTTTTGTATCTTTTTTTTTTTTATCAGACTATAGTTTTCTTTCCTTGATGTATCTTTATCTCGTTTTGGTATCATGGTGCTTCAAGAATGTGTTTGGGATTGTCTCCTCCCTTTCTGTTTCATGGAATAATTTGAGGAGGACTGGTATTTGTTTTTCTTTAAAGATCTGTTAGAACTCAGCTAAGAATCCATCTGGTCCCCGGCTTTCTATGTTGGTATGCTTTTTTATTACTGCTTCAGTCCCATTGCTTGATATTGATCTGTTTAGATTTTCTGTATCCTCTTGGTTCAATTTGATTAGGTCATATTTGTTTAGAAATTTGTTATCATCTTCTAGATTTTCCAATTTATTGGAGTATAAGTTTTCAAAATAGTTCCTAATGATACTCTGTATTTAAGATATGTCTGTGGTGATCTTTCCATTTTTACCTTTAATTTTTTTGACTTGGGTGTTTTCTCTTTTGCTTAGTTTGGCTAGGGGTTTTTCAATCTTGTTTATGTTTTCAAAGAACCAACTCTTAATTGAATTAATCCTTTGTATTTAAAAAAAAATTTCCACTCATTAAGTTCAGCTCTGATCTTCATTATTTACTGTTTTCTACTGGTTTTGGAATTAGTTTGTTCCTGTTTTTCTAGGGTGTTGAGATGTAGCATTAGATTATTTATTTGGGATCTCTGACTTTTTTAATTTGGGCACTTAATGCTATAAAATTTCCTTTTAATATTTCCTTCATAATGTCCCAGAGATTTTAGTATGTTTTATCATTGTTCTCAATTGATTTTATGAATTAAAAATTTTCCCTCTATTCTTCAAAGATCCATTTCTCATTTAATAGAGTATTGTTTAACAGGGCATGGTGGCACACACTTATAATCCCATCAATGGGGGCTGCTGAGGCAGGAGGATTACAAGTTAGGGACTACCTTGGCAGCTTAGAAAGGCCCTAAGTAACTCAAAAGATCCTACCTCAAAATAATAAATAAAAAGGGTTGGAGATGTGGCTCTGTGGTTAAGCACCACAGGGTCAGTGCCTGGTTTAAAAATATATTGTTCAAAGTACATGTGTTTATGTGTGGTTTTTGTAAGATTTCTTGCTGTTGATTTCTGATTTAAGTCCATTTGGATCTAATATAATAATATACAGGATAACATAAATTTTTTTCTCTTTTTTTATTCATAAAACTTATTTTGTGCCCTAAAATATGTTCTGTTTTGGATAAGATTCCATGAGCTGTTGAGGAGAATGTATTTTCAACTGCTCCATTTGCTTTATAGTATTATGTAGGTCGGAATTGTCTTTGTCAATTTTAGGTCTTGATGATCTATCTCTTGTAGAAAGGAATGTGTTGAAATTGCCAAGAAGTGGGGTCAGTCTGGGACTTTAAGTCAAGAAGTGTTTGTTTTACTTAATAAGGTGCACTGACGTTTGGGGCATAAATATTTACTATTGTTATATCTTGTTGTTTGATTGTGCCCTTTAACAACATGAGTGGGCTTCCTTGTCTCTTTTGATTAATTTTTGCTTGAAATCTGCCTTGTCAGATGTGAGAATGGGTACTCCTGATTATTTTCAAACTCCATTTGTATGTAATATCTTTTTCCATCCTTTTTCTTTCAGTCAGTGGATATTTTTTCCTGAGTCTCTTGCAAATAGTATATGGTTGGGTCTTGTTTTTAAATTCATTCAGCCAGTCTGTTTTTTCACTGGAAAGTTGAAACCATTTACATTCAGCATTATAATGGAGAGATGTTTATTATTTCCAGTCATTTTTGTTTCATAGATTCAAGCATTCTTAATTTTCATGAACTCTTTTAGTTTATTCTTATTTAGCAACCTTGGTTGGCAACTGTTTTCTTTCAGAGCTTGGATTATTTCATTCTGTGTCTTCCTGGATTTTAAAGTCTGAGTTGAAAACTCTGAAATGAGGCTTATTGGTCTACTTCCAAATGTTATCTGATATTTTTCTCTTGCAACTTTTAAAATTCTATCCTATTCTCTGTGTCAGGCATTTTAATTATGATGTGGCTTGGAGAGTTTTTTTTTTTTAATCTTGTTATTTGAGTTTCTACATGCCTCCTATATGTGGATATCTATTCTATTCTTAGACTTTGGAAATTTTTCTGCTATTATTTCACTGAAAATGTTCTTGATACCTTTAGTTTGATGACCCCTTCTATTCTGTTGACTCTTTAAGTTTGGTCAGTCAGTGTCCCAGAAGTCTTATATCTTCTGATCATAGGTTGCCCCCCACCCCTTTACTGCCTGAGTGTTTTAGCTCAAATACCCTGTCTCTGAGTCTTTAGGTTCTGTTTTCTATGTATTATAATCTATTGGTGATACTTGCAAATACATTTTTTATTTGATTTGTTGTGGCTTTCATTTCCAGGAATTCTGATTCATGTCTTTTCAGAATCTCTATTTCTTTACTGAAATGATCTTTCACTTCCTGTAATTGCTTTTTTAGTTCATTCCTTAATTAGTTTCTTAGATCTTCTTTTAGCTCATTAATCATTTTAATATTCATTTAAAATATATCTCTGGAATTCTATCTCCTCCATGTCTGTGTATTCCTTTGTTGGGGTATTGCAACTTTTTGGGGGAGATTTGCATGACTGTTTTCTCATGTTTTCTAAGGTCTAAGACTTTTATATCGGTTGAGATGGATTCTTCTTCCTCTTTTGTGATGATGTCCTTTGGTATGTAGTTGTCTCTTTTGTAAGAAGTTGTTTTATTGGTATTTGTTAGCTTCAGCACATAGGTTTAATGTGATCCAAGTGTTAGATTCAACCACCAGTGTTCAACCACCAGTGGCTCTCAGTTTGCCACTGCAAAATTGCTGAATTCATTCATTCTTACAGAGCTTCTGCAACACTGGGGTTTTCTATGCCTTCTTTTTGAAGTCTTTCTCTGATTTTCTTTCTTTCTTTCTTTTTCTTTCTTTTTTTTTTAGGAGTAGATATTTAAAAATGGGACCCAGTCATTCCTACTTGGGGCTTAATCATTAGATTGGATTCTGCCCCTCCCACCCCATTCTGTTTGTTAAAGTATAGAAACTTTAGTGGGATTGGTTTGGTGTGTGGAAGAATATGTGCTGTTACTTTTCTGTATTGTACGATAGTTCAGCCACAGAATCTCTCCCCTATGAACTCATAGTGTACCAGCCTCTTCTTAGCATCTTCGAATAAAGGGAATGAAAACAACAGCAACAACTATAGTGATCAATATATAGCATTAAAATGAATGTCCAGTACCTATTATGGCATGTACTCCATTGATTACCTCAAAAAGAAGAATGTTGGCATCAGCATTTAACAACAGCCATGACTGGCTGAATGATAAACAGCCATGAACCATATCTAGCATCAGAGTGAACAGCAGATGGCAACTCTGCCTCCCCGGCACTAATGATCACAGTAACAAGAATGGTGGCATCAGTACTTATACAAATTAAATTATTCTTAAAGATAGTAAACTTACCGTTCATTAAGAAGAAAGAAGATGGGTTAGGAAGGTAAAAGAAAATTTAAAATATTCAAAAGGTAAAGAGAGGCATAGCAGTAGAGAAGTAGCCAAGTGATGGCTCTAGCAAAGGAGGGGTAAAAAATAATGAAAAGTAAAAAAATAAATAATGAAAGAGAGAACAAGTGATTTTGGCTATTGAAGAGGGAAGAGAGAAGGAGTAAGAAAAACAAAAATAAGAGCCAAGCAAATGAACTCAAATCAGAACACATAAACCAAAAGCCTTACCTCTCTTACGAACAAGGGGATATAACAATCAATTGAAGAGAGAAAAATAGAAAATGAGAAAAAGAAGAAAAAAGTTGAAGAGAAGTGATAAAAATGAAGAGAAAAAATTGAACATATGTATGTATGTACGTATATCCATGAGCCAATCTATACAACTAGTACACCCCACCCCCACATTCACACTCATGCTTGGTGGAAAAAGGAGAGAATAAGAAAAGGAAAGAAAAATGAAAAAAGAAAAAGCCCTTTTCTTCTTCTTCTTGGGCTGTTCCCCTTAGAATGCAGGGGCTGGGGGGTTGTTAAACCTTTCTTTGAGTTGCTTACTACGCTGTCAGTTCCAGTGGCCTGGAACTGAAGCTGCTCTTATTGGCTCTCAGCTTCTCTTCTTTCTAGTTTAAGTTAGGGCAGAATGAGTAGTAGTGACAACTGGAGTTTTGTACCTTCAAACTCGGTAGAAGCTCTCCAAGGGCAGGGGATGCTGCAGAGTTGTAAATGTGAAGCTTAGGCAGCTGGTGTTTAATTCCGACTGATCTTTTAAACTTTGTCATGAGTTATCTACTCTAGAGAGAATAGCTCCACAGATCCTGTTGCTGGGTGGATTCCAGTCTCTGCTGATGTCTGGGTCTGGCAGGGGTGGGGAGGGGTGAAAAGTTGGCTCTTTGGCGACCAATTTTCCTGTATTCTCATATACTCCCCATAGATATGATCTTCTCATGGTTCCAACCCTAGTGCAAATGTGCCTGCCTGTCCAGCTACTGATATTTCTCTGGTTAATCCCACAAGCCACCAAACCCAAAGGGAAAGCAAGAAGCCTCCAGCTCCATGTCCCCTGGCTGAGTACTCCTGGTTGCAGTTCCTTCTGTGTCCACCTCAGTTGTGCCCCACGAGGACTCTAGGTAACTGTCACAGAAGCTGCTTGCAGGAAGAGTAGCTAATCCTCCGTGTGAACTCCAAGGCTCCCACTGTACAGAGCCACATCAGAACTCCACCATGACTGCCCCAAGATGGTGGCCCGAGTCAGCTCTCTGCGGTGCCACTGAGCAGTGCTGAGGACCCTCCACGCACCCCTCACACACCTCTCACACCCGCCACTGCCCTGTTCTGGGGCACTCCCCTTCAACTGCCCCTCTGCTCCATGGGTTCCCTTGTGTTAAATTTTCCTCTCAGTTTCAGTCCTGCTTGAGTTGACTCTCCCCTCCATGGTGGACCTGCTCTGTGGCCTTAATGGATTGATTCTTGAGATATTCTTTCCTGTATCCCCAAGTTTCTGTCTTTGTGATTCTGATATTGACATTTGGTGAATTCCCTGTCGCCTACCTTCGTGGGAAACGGTATTCCCACTGCTTGAATTGTGAGTCCTGGAGCAACTGGGAATCTACCTTTCCTCTACTCCACAGTCTTAAGACCATCTTTATTAATGAAGCATTCGACGTATTTATATTAAATCTGCTAGTATATATTTGAATTTACGTCTCTCATCATAGTTTGAGTTTTGCACCTTTTTCTGACTCTTCCTTGTTTCTTCAAATTTTTCTTGTCTCTTTTTGGATTCATTTTTAAAAATGAGTCTAGCCTCCTGTCCCTCAATGTCCTATCATTTTGAAAATTACACACACTTTGTTTTTTTACCCTACAAATTTAAACACTTTTAATTCTAATATCAGTTAAACTTTTATCATCCTCCTGAATAAGAACCTTACAATGCCTAAATTACCCACCTGATTTATTGTGGTTCTATATTTTCATTTTATTTTTAATTCTAATATGCCATTTTTGTATTATATGATCAGTATTCGTTTTTATTTGCCTGAATTTTAATTGTTTGCTCCATCTTTTCCTCTACTTCAGACCTTCCATTTGTGATGTTTCTTTCTTTTTTTTAAACTGCATAATAGTTAATTTTTTATTGTGGTAAAACAATATGTAACAGAATTTACCATTTTTAAAAATATTTTAAAGCATATAATTCAGTGACATTAAGTAAAATGAGAATGTTTTGTAACCATCACTACTATTTCTAGAATTTTTTATCATCTCTAACAAAATGCTATATCAAGTTAAATGATCACTGTTCATTCTCCCCTCTCTCCAGATCCTTAGTGACCTCTAATCTATTTTCTGTTTCTATTAATTTGCCTATTGTAGGTATTTCATACAAATTCATAAAATATCTGCCCTTTTGTGTCTGATTTATTTCACTTAGCATGTTGTTCTCAAAGTTCACCCATGTCTAGAATGCCAAGGTTTCATTCTTTTTATGGTAGACTGGTATTCCATTGTATTTGGATGCCACATTTTGCTTATCCATTCATTTGTTGATCAATAGACTGTTTCCACCTTCTGGCTATTACAAATAATGCTGCAGTTAACATTGGTGTACAGGTATCTATTTGAGTCCCTGTTTTCAATTCTTTTAACTATATCCCTTAGAGTGGAATTGGTGGGTCATATTGTTATTCTGTTTTTAACTTTTCAAGGCATCAACAGTTTTTCACAGTGACTACACTATTTTGTATTCTCATCTCCAGTGTAACAGTGCCTTATTTGTCCACATCTTCTTTGACAGCTGCTTTTTTCTTAAGAAATTTATTTGTTGAACAATCAAACATGCTTCCAATGAAACAATATAATATGTTTATATTCTGAAAATTAGATTTACCTCCTTGAGTCCCCCCTAATTACCCACCCTTGTCCTTCCCCCTCCTTCCCAATACATTTCTACCAATGCCTGAGGTTGTATGTCACTACGCCTTTTCAGGATTTAATATATGAGAGTTGACCACCTTTTGCGATGGTCAGGATTTAGCTCCAGCCTCCACAGATGAGTGAAAACATTCCACCCTTGGTTCTCTGGGTTATGTTGACTTCACTCAGCATAATTTCTTCCATAGTTATCCATTTACCTTCAAAGGCTGCAATTTCATTGTTTCTAATTGCTGAGTAGAACTCCGTGGTATACACATACCACAGTTTTTGGATCCATTCATCCAGTGAGGGGCATCTGGGTTGTTTCCATAATTTAGCTATTGTAAATTGAGCTGCTACGAACATAGATTTTGGTGTGTCACTATAATATGCTGATTCTAACTCTTTTGGGAAAATACCCAGGAGTGGGATATCTGGGTCATAAGGTGGTTCCATCCTTAATTTTTTGAGGATTCTCCACACTGCTTTCCAGAGAGGCTGTACCAGTCTGCACTTCCACCAACAGTGTGCCAGTGTACCTATCTCTCCACAGCCCCTCCAGCATCTATTATTGTTTATTTTCTTCATTTTTTGTCAACCTGACTGGCGTGAGGTGAAATCTTAATGTAGTTTTCATTTGCATTTCTCTGATTACTAGTGAATTAGAGCAATTTCTCATGTATTCATTGGCTTGATCAATGTCCTCTGGTGAGAAGTTTCTATTTAGCTCTTTGGTCCATTTATTAATTGAGTTGTTTGTATTTTTGAAGTTGAGAGTTTTGAGGATTTTGTAGATTCTGGATATGAGGCCCCTGTCAGAGGAGTCACAGCCCATGATTCTTCCAGTTCTGTAGGAAACCTCTTGACTCTTATGATTATTTCCTTGTCAGTGCAAAAGCTTTTTAGCTTTATGGCATCCCATTCACTGATTTTTGACTTTACTTCATTCACTTTAGGAGACATGTTGAGAAAGTCTCTGCCTACTCCTAAATGCTGAAGTGTTGGACCTAATTTGTCTTCCATCAGTTGCAAGGTAGCTTGTTTAATTCCTAGGTCCTTCATCCGTTTTGATTTGATTTTCGTGCAAGGTGAAAGATATGGGTCTAATTTCAACATTCTGCAAATGGCTGACCAGTTTGCCCAGCACCGTTTGTTGAATAGGCTGTCTCTTCTCCATGTAATATTTTATCCCCCTTTGTCAAAAATCAGATGCTTAAAGATTTGTGGAGTTGTTTCATGGTTTTCTATTCTATTCCATTGGTCTTCCTATCTTGATACCAGTACTATGCTGTCTTTGTTACTACAGCTCTCTAGTATAGTTTTAGGTCTGATATAGCAAAACTGCCTATTTCGTCTTTCTTGCTTGGTAATGGTTTGCCTATTCTGTGTTTCTTATTGTTCCAAATGAATTTGAGAATTGCCTTTTCTATATCTGTAAAGAAATACATTGGTATCTTAATGGGGATTGTATTAAATCTATATAGAGCTTTTGGCAGAATGGCCATTTTTTATTATATTAATTCTGCCTAACCAAGAGCATGGAACATCTTTCTGTCTTCTTAGGTCATCTTGGATTTCATTCTTCAGTGTCTGATATTTTTTGTTGTAGAGATCTTTGACTTCCCTTGTTAGGTGAATTCCCAAGTATTTTATTCTTTTTGAGGATATTGTGAATGGGACTGATTTCCTAATTTCTTCATCTGCCCTATTATTGTTAGTGTATAGGAAAGCTATTGATTGATGCGTGTTGATCTTGTAGCCGGCCACTTTGCTAAATCTGTTCAAGCAGTTTACTGGTGGAGTTTTTGATCTTCTAGATACAGGAGCATATCATCAGCAAAAAGGGAGAGTTTCACTTCCTCTCTTCCTATTTTTATCCCTTTGATTTCTTTCTCTTGACTTATTGCTCCTGGTAGAGTCTCAAGAACAATATTGAATAAAAGTGGTGAGAGCGGACAGCCTTGTCTTGTTCCCGAGTTTAATGCAAATGCTCTCAGCTTTTCTCCATTTAGTATTATACTAGCCGAGGGTTTAGCATATATAGCCTTTACATAGTTCAGAAAAGTTCCTGTGATATTTCTTTAAGTGTGGAATTTGTTTTTTATAATTTACCTTGATGAAAGTCTGCCTGTAACTAACAAAAACAGAGTTCATTTGTTTGGCTTG
>PVKS010028279.1:0-14595 GCA_004027875.1 Aplodontia rufa | reverse complement strand
CATTGCTCCAGGAAGCAGAGAGGGAGAGAGAGAGGCTCCACTTGCCAGATACAAAATATATACCCCAAAGAAACAAAATATACAAATATATATACCCCAATATATACAATATATACAAAATACATACCGCAATGATCTACCTCCTCTAGCCCCACCCTGCCAGGCTGTGGTTACAGGTGATTAATTCACTGATTGGGTTAAGGCTGGCCTAGCACAATCATTTTACTTCTTAGCCTTTTTTTTTTGCATTGTCTCATATATTGAACTTTTGGGGGACACCTTTCATCTGAACAGTAACATTCCACCCCTGGCCCCCAAAACTCATGACAATTTGACAATGTGAATTACATTTAGTACATTTCCTAGAGTCCTCATAGTCTTAACAGTTCTATGATTAAACAAAAGACCAGCTCCAATGTCTCCTGTAAGATTCAAGGCAAACTCTCAATGTGAGCTCCTGTAAAAATCAGAAGCAGTTACATATGTCCAATATATAAAGGCACATAGTAAATATTGCCATTCAGAAAGATGAGGGCATAGAAATAAGGGTTGGGACCAAACTAAGAACAAAATTCAATTGGGCAAACAAGTCTGCAGTTCCATGTCTGGCATCTGGAACACATGGCATCATGATGGTCTATACAGCAGACTGTGTAGCCCTGCCTCTATAGCCTTGCTGGTTGCAGTCCACTTGGCCTCTCTATAGGCTTGTCGTGGCTCCATTCCTGTAGTGTTCCTTGGTCAATGGTCCACTGTACTGGCATTTCTTAATCTTGGGGGTCTCCACCTGTGGCTTCAGCTTCCTCCTTACATCCTCATGCATCACCCTCTCAGGGTCTGCCCACAGGGACTCAGACCCTGGTACCTCTCCTCCCCGGCCTTCCATTGAAATCTTGGTGGAAGCCTCCATGTCCCCCTAACTCCAGCATCCTGCAGTCCTGAAGAATCAGGTCCATGTGGTTGCTGCCAAGGTCTGCCACCATCTGGAGCAGTAGCCAAGCCTCTAGGGACCATGGCTGCAGCAGCCTCTGAGTGCCTGGGTGGCTGAACATGTTGAAAAACCTTCCTAGGCCCCCTTGTGCAAGAGGGGTGCTCCATTGGTCTTTTCTCAAAGGAATTTTTACTCTCCTGAGCCTGAGCTGGATGTGGTCTTGCCAATTCCTGAGATGTTCTGAAGCCATCTTTCTTACTGTCTTTGGACAGAGTCTTTAGAATTTCTTTAGTGGTGGTAACTATGTTTTATCAGTGATTGTTTTAGTCAGCTTTTTTTGTTGCTGTGACTTAAAGACCTGACAAAAACAATTTTAGGAGAAGAAGTTTATTTAGGGGCTCATAGTTTTGAAAATCATAGTCTTAGAAGGCCGGCTCCATTCCTTGGGACCCGAGTGAGGCAGAACATCATAGTGGAAGAAGTGTGGTAGAGAGAAGCGGCTCAAGGCCCTGCTCCAGAAAAGAGAGAGAGAGAAATAGAGAGAGAGAGAGAGAGAGAGAGAGAGAGAGATAGAGAGATACACTCTACTTGCCAGATACAAAAATACATACCCAAAGACACACTCCCAATGACCCCACCTCCTCTAGCCACGCCCTACCAGCCTATAGTTACCACCCATTTAATCCCTTTAGGGTGATTAATTCACTGATTGGGTTAAGGCTCTCATAACCCAAATAAATATACATTGAATTTTAAATTTCAGTTGAATGTTTCATTTGTAGAATTTCTACTTCCTCAAATAATTTCCAATTTTAGAAGATATTTTCAAAAATTTTGTTTCTTAAAAAGGAATTAAAATAGTTGTAATATCTGTTCGTATGAGTTCTAAAATTGGAAGTCTTCATGGGTGTTTTCTGATTGTGCCCCTTATGATTTTCTTTTGAATCTATAGTTTTTTGTACTTTTTAAAATCTGTTTGAAAGTTGTGTGTGAGTGTGTGTGTTCCCTGAGGCCTAGGAAGAAAGTTCCTTCCTCTGGAGGTGAATTTTATTTGCTTCTGTCAGGTGTCTAGGAGCACTACCAGTAAAGGATTTTCTTAAACCAGCCTCACAAGGGCAATCTAAGCCCAGGCTCCCAAGCTTGTGAGCTCTTTGTTATGATGATAGCCTTTCCAGAATCTTGTTTTAGTTTCTTTCTTTTCTTTTTGCTTTTTGTTTGTTTAACATTCTGTTTTGTTCTGCATCAAAGCAACTTTTCTTAGACTCCCCTCTGGTTGGATATGATATAGGAATGATGTGTCCTTAATCCTTGCTTGTTTTCTGTTATTTTAACAGGATGCCTGAGACTGGTTAATTTATAAAGGAAAGATTTATTTTGGCTCATGATTCTGGAGGCTGGAAAGTCCAGGGTTGGGTGGCAGCATCTGATGAGTGCCTCATGTTGCTTCTTAGCATTGGTGGAAATGCAGCAGTGTTCGCATGGCTGGAGAAAGGAAGCAAGAGAAAGCCCAGGAAGTCAGACTTACTTTTATAACAACTTGCTCTCTAAATATTTAATCCCCTATTTTGAGAAAGACATTAATTCATTCACGAAGATACCTTCTATATGATTACATCACCTCCCACTAGGTTCTACTTCCCACACTTTGAGGGATTAAAGTGCTACCACACGGATTTCTGGAAGACACATTCAAGGTGTAGTACTTATCTCTAGGGTGTAGTACTTTGAATCTTTATTTGGGAGACAGTTTCCTATAGGACTCTTTTCTTGAGTGGACTTGAGTCTTGACTCTTGTCCTTTTGAGGCACTTAAAACAGGGCACTTATTTTGGGGTGCTTGTTTTTTAGCAGCAGTGGTGTTTTCAGTAACAGTTCTCTGTTACTACAAATATAATCCCTATTGATTTGTTATTGTTAGTGCTAACTCAGTTTCTTTGGAGGTTTATATGTGGATGCTTATATGGTCCTTCTGAGAAAAGATGTGTAGGGTTCAGTAAGATATTTAGAGGATGAGGGAGACTGGTTATGTGAATCCAATTTAAATTAGATACTCAGTTTGATGTTTCTCCAGCCACAGTTCCATACACAGACTGTTCAGTTGTCACAAATGCTCAAGGAAACTGCCCTGGTTCTCTGTTCAACACCTGTTCCACAAAGTCATTGTAGAAGCCACATGTTCATGTAATATGATTTTGTGTGATATGTTTCTCTCTAGACGACTTTTGATTAAATGTCTAAGTCTTTGTTAGTGCTGTCGCACTGTTATCTCTAACTCCTTACTCTGCTTTATTTCCTCTCCACCTTGTATATTCATTAAAACTGAAGGTCTAGGTCTAAGCCTAGGGATGTAGCTCAGTGGTCAAGTGCTTCTTTAGCATGCATAAGGTCCTGGTTTCTATCCCGACTATTGCAAAAAGCAAATGACAACGAGAGAGAGAGAGAGAGAGAGAGAGAGAGAGAGAGAGAGAGGGAGGGTGGGAGGGAGGGAGGGAGAGAGGTATCTAGGACAAGGATTGGCAAACTCTCATTCTGCAAAGAACTAGATAGAAAATGTTTTAGATTTTGCAGGTCATAGAGTTTCTGTTGCAACTATCAAAGTCTGCTTTTGTGATGTGAAAACAGCTGTAGACAATTCTGAAATGATTGAATATGGCTGTGTTGCAAAATGCTTCATTTATCAAATTTGAATTTCATAGAATTTTCATTTGTCAAGACTGCTTGTTTTTAAATTTAAAAGAGTTCTTCGTGGGTTGGGGATTTAGCTCAGTGGCAGAGAGCTTGCCTAGCACACGCAAGGCCCTGAGTTCGGTCCTCAGCCTCTGAAAAAAGAAAAAAGAGTTATTAGCTTACAGGTTATTGCTTTCATTTGTCTTGTTAGTCGTAGTTTTCTGATTATCTCTCTAAGCTATTAACATTTTTATTCTTTGTTACTTCCACTTATGGGCCTTTTAGAATTTTTTTTTTAACACTTCCATGAAAGCTTAGATGTGAATTTCAAAATTCAAGAATGTGTTTCTGAATAAATAATAGTTCAGGTATTTTGCAGTGGAAAAATTTCAGGATATATATTGCAAGTTTCATGTATATTTTGTCATTTAATTTTAAGTAATAGTGAAATATGAAGGGAAGAATGATAAAACATTACCTAGTTTATATTATAACCATACCTGATCCCTATTTTACATATTGTTTTTGTATAAGAGTGTGTGCACATTGTTCTAATAGCCCTTGGATTTTTAAACGCATATTTACAATCTCCTTACTGTTTTAGTGAACATACAGTATTTACTCAGTTCACTTCCATATCGGGTGTTTAACTCCATATTTCCATTGTTGTTAGTGTTGGTTTTAGATGAGTATAGCATATAAAAAAGAAAAGTAGTTGTTGTCTCCTTTTTTGTTTCATTTTGTTAAGATAGTTTATAAACTCTCTCTTTTTTTTTTTTTTAGAAACAATTGTGATCTCCTTGAAAACAGAATCTTGTTTTATTACCTTTTTCATTCCAGATGTCTTCTGCACAGCAGATGCCTGCTCAATATAACATTTTGTTGTATGGACACTGACAACGAAGTCAGAAAATACATTGAGAAATTTAACTCTGATTTTATTATCCTTAAAACTTTTTGAGTTATTTGTCCTTAGACTCCTCCTCCCTCCCACAATGATGGAATTGTTCTTCTCCCAGCTATCCCAGGGAATTGAAGCTGACATTTGTTTTAGTTTAAAAAATACCAAATACTACTGAGCTGAATGACTTTCTTACAAATGTGTTTTGTTCTTTCTTAAGGCATCCAATAAGAAATCTTTTGAGTGCAGGCATCATTTCCATAACATTTGCAGTGTACACATGTTCTTAGAAGGGAAAATTTGATGAGACAGTGGGGCTTAAACAAGTCCGGAGTTTATTTTTCTTTTATAAGGGGAGGTATGGAGGTAGGTATTCCAGGGTTGATGAAGCAGCAGCATGATGTCAGCTGGGGCCAAGGATTCTTTTAAGTTTCTGCTCAGAAATCCAAATCCAAATGTACTTTTTCTTCTCATGAGTTTAAAATGCTAGTACTTTCTCCAGTATTATGCCAAGAAAAGGTTGGGCAAGAAGCGAAGGGGAATGAATATAAGCTAAGCTGAATCTTTTCCATTCGTGGAAACCTCACTCAATGACTTTTGTGTACATTTCTGATTGGAGTTTTTTTTTTTTTTAACCTAAGCTCACTGCCACCTCAAAAAAGGGTGGAAACTTGTTAGTGTGAAGGAAGGTGAGAAATGACAGTGGACTGGCACATACCAGCTTTTGCCTCATTGCTTTATTCACAATGCTACGTTTGTAGAAACCTCAAAGGAGAAGTGTAGAATCAAATTCTTTTGCATCTAAAGCTTACTGGTGTTCATCATCCTTGGTGCACTAAGATGAGAATTTTTTAAAACCATTATATGAATAAGCTATAGCTTTAAAATTTTGTACTTTTTCTGTAACCTATTGCCAGTGTAATTTGTGTGTGCTTTTTGTAAAGATTAGATCATACTATTTATATAGTTTCTAAAACTGACTTTTACACTTAAAATGTTCTCTACTAAACATCGTTAAAATTCTTTTATATATTTTTGAAGGATTCATATAGTATTGTTGGGGGAGAAGATCTGTATCTGGAGAAAGGCCTGAGGATGTCCCAGAAGAGAGGGGTAACTCAATTCGGCACTGGCGGGGGTTAGGGGGTATCTTGGTGTGTGTGAGGGAAAAGAATTTCAGCACAAAACAGACCAAGACGTAGACAGAGGCTTATTACGAAGGCAGATGTACATTCAAGGGAGAATGTGGGCTGTCTCAAAAGTGGGAAGCAGCCCCAACTTTGGCTGGGGGTCTAATATTTCTAAAAGGATTCTATCGGGGCCAGACTGGAGGTGGATCCAGGGTGGAGCTACACAACTTTCGCCAGTTTTCCTAGGCCTTCATATTTCCCTCAGTTTACAAGGGCACTGGCCAAGGACATAAGCTGAGGGTGTAGGCAAAAAGGCACATTGCTCAAGATTTACCACTGTGGCTGTGGCATCTCAATGGCTTGAGGGTGTTTCTGCCAAGGTTCTGTATCCTAAATCCCTGTCTCAGTACTGTGATTGAACCCAGGGCCTCCTGCATGCTGGGCAAGCACCGTAGCACTGTGCTGTATCCCCAGCTCTACTCTCTGGATATTTTGGTAAATTTTATTATTTGTTTCTTAACCTCTATTTTTTAAACTTGCTTCCCTTTGATACCTTCTTTATGGTGGTCTTATGGGTTTTTATTTTTATTTTATTTATTTATTACTTTTTTAATTAGTTCAGCATGTTCTTACATGGTGAAGGGTTTCGTTGCTACACATTCATATACGTACATAATGATAATGTAACTTGGACCCAATCCTTATCCATTATCTCCCTCCTTTGCCCACTCCCCACTCTCTTTTCTCCAATGTAATTGTCCCCATTACATATATAAATGTCCATATACATGTATATTAATTTTTGAATTTTCAAGATTTAAATTCCTTGAGTATTATTTGGTTTCTCAGGGGAGTCAAGTATACCCTACAGAATTAATTACTCCCCTTTTCCCTCCCTCTGTACTCTCCCTTCCTCCTCTCCCTGTCGCCGCTCCCTGTGGCTATAGTTCCACCAGCTTACTTGATATTCTGAATTTGGTTGCCTAGTAAACAAACTTACCTAACTTTTACCCTATCCTTGGTTTTACTCTCGCTTTTGCAAATGAGAGAAAACATTCAACTGTTATGTCTTACGGGTTTTTAAACTTCTATTAAGCTTCACATTTTTGTGTACTATATATTACTTTTTCATTCTGAGATCATGGAGCAACTCAAGATTTCAGAGAGAGAATTCTTAGAATACTACAGGTTATGTTCTGCTTTCATTTATTAGCGTTATGCATTCAGGTCTAAACAGTGTTATTAGTTCATTTAAACTTGTTATTTTCAATGATTACTGTCTTTCATATTTGCTGAATTTATATAAAGCCATCCTTCCTTCAGATATGCTATTTGTATTGTTTTATTTCTGATAATTTTTCTTACTGACTTTTGTTTATTGTGAATTGGAATTCATTTGCTTTCAATTTAGCATTACTTTTATACCTACTCTTTTTTGGTTTTGTTTTGTTTTTCTTTGCAGTGCTGGGGATTGAACCAGGGCTTCATGCATGCTAGGCAAGCACTCTACTACTGACCTACATCCCCAGTCCATATACCCTACTGTATTCATTCCATCCAAATTGTGACAGCTTTAATCCTGACCTCTCACCGCCCTCTAGAAAATCTTACTGCCATCATTTCTTGGGTCTGTGAAACTTGGATAAATGTTGTATGTGATTTGTCAGCTAGTAGGTCCTATTTAAATAAATTGTTACATTGAATAAAATCAAATATTTGGATTATCACGTGTTTAGCCTCCCCACACTCTTTAAAATCTTTGTATCTTTCTTCTTTACATATGGACATTTAATTGACCTTATATGTTTTATGGAATCCTATAAAATTTATATACAAAGTTTGCTGAATGGAAGAATTAAGATGCTTTTAATTTTCTATTTACCATTTGAACCCCATTAAAATGGAGGATTGATTTTTTTTTCCTGTGAATGAATCAAGAATGAGTTACTCTATCCTTGATTATTCCGTGGGATGTAGGATATAATTTTTTTTTTTAAAAAGAGAGGTCCAGTGAGAGAGACAGAGAAAGAGAGAAACAACTCTATTTAGTTTTGCACATGGCCTCAGTTGCTCCAACACTTAGTTGTGTACGTGGTGCTGGGGTTTGAACCCGGGTCCTCGTGCTTGCCAGGCAAACACCAAAACCGCTAAGCCACTGCTCCAGCCCAGGATATAACATTTTTTACACATTCACCTAAAGACTTAGATTAAGCATTACACTGCATTTGTAATGAATCTACTGAGAGAGGAATTTAAAAAACTTACGAATATGAAATGTTGGATAGGTATGCTTATATCTTTAGTAGGTTATATGTCAAAGACTATGATAATATAGGGAAATAACTTGAGCTACAGAGTTAGATTTAGTTCATTTCTATTCCTATATGGGATAGATTTTTTTACATTATAATCTGTTTTCCCTCTTTTCTTTTAACTTTTTATTATATCTTCTACCCTTCCCACTTCTGAATTATTGCTGTTATGAGAATGGCAATATATTTAAAATGCTGTGGGTTGAACAAGGAGAACACCCCATCACTAAAATGAATTTCTTGTTTTATTGTGTTGTATTACATTAACAGTGAAGGTGATATTACTTTTGGCACTTCGAATATTTGTTAGGTCAAATCTTTTTTTTTTTTTTAAGTCGGGGGGAGGTAGGGAGAGGAGGGCAGGAGGAAAAGAGAGAATCAGTTTTACTTTTTTTTTCATCTGGATTTTGTTCTTCCAGCACTCACTTGCCTATGTGGTGCTGGAGTTTGAACCTGGGTCTTTGTACATACCAGGCAAGCATTCCAACCGCTGAGCCACTGCTCCAGCCCTTTGTTAGATTAAATCTTGATAACAATGTAAATGTATTGGGTTTATATTTCTGGTAAGTGAAGTGATTATCTGCATTCTTTGGAACTAGACATGGGCAAAAATTTTTACTAATATGAAGTAGACTTTTGAATGTTTACTCTATAGGCTTTCCAATATTTGTGTGTGTGTGTGTGTGTGTGTATGTGTATTTACTTACGCCATGTATATATGGTTGTAGTATATAAAAATCTTTTTTATCTTAACAGTACATGTTGAAACCTAATTTGAGTGATTGAAAGACTTAGTTTAGGGGCTAGAGCAAGTGGCTCAGTGGTTATGATGCTTGCCTGGCCTGGGATGCACGAGTATGCGAGTTCGAACCCCAGTACCATGTACACAATGAAGTGTCTGAGGATTAAGTTTACTTGAAAAACTAAATAAAAATTGCTTCTCTCTCTCTCTATGTCTCCTCTTTCTTTGAAAAAAAAAACAGAAAAAAACCAGGAAGACTTTTTTTTAAAGAATTGAAAGAATATAGAATATTTTGTTGGAAATTTATGTAGGTTGAAAATGAAAGTTATTAGTATTGGTATATCTAGGAAATAAATTTTATTAATGCATAGTAACAAGTTTGTTTGAGAAATCTTTATGTTGTTCTGATTCATCCCACAGATGGCCTGTAGAGGGCATTACATGTATAGTAAATATCACTTTGTCTTTTCAGTTTTCAGCTAACATCATTCAGTTTTTAGCTAGTCATACAGGGTGAAGTAGGTTTGGAGTTATTATCCAAATATTCAATGATATGGCATAAATATCAAGATTGTTATTTTTAGTGATATTGAATTGAGGTAGAAGATGTAAATCTATCGCATTAATTCAGTTGCAGTGAATATTTTTGTTATAACAACATTTTAACTGTCTTTCTACTTTTTTCTGTGGACTAAAGGAAGAGAGTAGGCTTAAAAAGATTTTGAGAAGTTATAAATAAACTGTCCAGAGAGCTGTTTGCTTGGAGTGGGTTAATTAATGATGCAGTCTTGCATGTGCATGTGCTAGTCTTACCTTTTCCTGCTCTGTGACAGGAGTAGTCCTTCTCAGTAAACAGAGAGAAATGAGCAAAGGCTTCTTCTTAGACATTTTTTAATTTTAATTTTAATTTTTGAACAACCATGCAAAATTTTAACAAAATAATATAAAATGTGTATAGTTTCTGTATACTAGATTTACCCCCAGGAGTGCCCCCCCCCCCCAATTTCCCACCCGTATCCCTCCCTTCCCTTACCCACAATATCTCTAAAAAAGTATTAGGCTGTATAACATTACACCTTATCCGGATTTAACACATGATAATAAACCACCTTTCTGAATGACCAGGGTCTAGTTCCAACCTCCACAGATGAGTGGGGACATTCGACCCTGGGTTCTCTGGGTTATGCTGATTTTACTCAGCATGATTTCTTCCATAGCCACCCATTTACTTTCAAAGGCTGCAATATCATTGTTTCTAATTGCCTTGTAAAATTCCATGGTATATATGTACCACAGTTTTTGGATCCATTCATCCAGTGAGGGACATCTGGGTTGTTTCCATAGTCTAGCAATAGTAAATTGTGCTGCTATGAACATAGATATTGCTGTGTCACTATAACGTGCTGATTCTAAGTCCCCTGGAAAGATATCCAGGAGTGGAATAGCAGGATCATATGGTGGGCTTATCCCTAGTTTTTTGAGGATTCTCCACGCTGCTTTCCTGAGGGGCTGTACCAGTCTGCAGCTCCACCAACAGTGTGTTAGTGTCCCTTGTTAATTTGAATAACAACACTTATTTGTTCTTAGACGTTTTTTTCAACTTAAAATGCAAAGACAATGGTTTAGTTCCTTCTGAGATAAATTGATATGATAAAATGAGAAGTAGTAAAAACTTACAAAATGCTTTCTCCCTGGGCTAAGAGGATAATTGTATAACCGAGATAAGAATGGGCAAATACTACTAGATAGTATAGGGAGTTTTTCTTCACAGTGTGAACTGATTGCCCACCTGCCTTCTCACCCTGGGACTTGAGCATTTCTTTAAGTTGGAGATTTTATATTTATTTATTTTTTTAAGTGTGTGTGTGGGGAGACGGAGAGAGAATCAATTTTATTTAGTTTTTCACATGGCTTTTGGTGCTGGGGTTTGAACCTGCATCCTCGTGGATGCCAGGCAAGCACTGTAACTGTTGAGCCACTGCTTCAGCCCTGAGATTCTTAGTGGTAACCTTTGTAAGGTTGTGTTTTGCTTTCAGATTTCATGAGATCCTTAAGTGCATAAGAGATGCTTGTATTTTTGTATGCATATCACTGAATCTTTTAAGAGAGCTATCACTATTTTTTTTATAACAGTGTTTGTCAGTAATGGGAAAACTGAGTAAATGATTCTGAAGAAATAATCTGTATAAAAGAGGGTCTTTATAAGAATCTTATAGGAAGTCTCTTTCCCTCTAAGGAATGTTTTAATTGTTTCTTGGACTCTCTGGTGAGATAACTCAGTATAGGCCAAGCCAGGTATAGTGGTGCACCTGTAGTCCCAGCACTTGGAAAACTCTGGTAGGAGAATCACCTGAGGTCAGGAGCTCCAGACCAGCTTGGGGAGTATAGCAAGACCCTGGGACAAAACAAAACAAAGTAAATAAACAAAACAACCCTCAAAACCCAAGTATATATTTGTGCTTCAGATTCAGACTTAAATAATTTTCATGCAAAGTAATCTGGAGATGATCAGTAAGGGAACTGCAATTATTACGCACATGGAAGTAAGACTGTGAAGATTAAGGGTGCAGTCACTTTCAGTTTTTCTTCAAATCCTTGTTTTTCCACTGTCTGGAATTTGCAACCTGTGGTAAGTTAATGCACCTCTCTGAACTTTAATTTTTCTCTCCTCTAACATAGGAATAACAAAAAATATCTACCGTACAGAGGTGTTTGAAATTTAAATAAAATAATCCAGATTATGTGTTAGTATAGTGGCCAAATAGTAAAGAACATTCACAAATATGTGGTGATGATGGAATTTCTTTTTGTTATGTTTTTTACAGACTCAAAAGGATTATAAAATTTCCCTATTTTAAGAGTGAAAGTGAAAATTTCAAAGAATTTTTGAGGAATCTGAAACCAGAGTTAATTCGCAGGTTTTTTTTTTTTTTTTTTTTTAGTGGGTTAAGACTATGAATAACACTTACTCTCAAGAGAACTCCAGGCATCTCTGAGATTTATTTCATAACTCTGACTTTGGATTTTGTATCGTACTTCTTCCTAAGGTGGTTAGAGCCACTAAATCATTTGGGGCATCTAGAAGATCAGTGTGACAGAACTTCCATCAGCATCAATTGACGAGAGACTAATAAATCTAAAATGATTTTTTCCCCCCTGGCACAGTTAACAATTGCTCAGAATGATTTTGACGGAACACATAAATGAAAAAACATTCTAACAGATCAGGATTCCAGTCTTGATATTAAAGAGAGGAAGCGTCATAGGGGAAAAATAGTGTGGGTGGTGTAAGTCCTTGAAAAGTTGTTAACTTGGGTAAGGGAAATACCAGTTATCTCTGTGGTCTTTTAGGAACAAAAACATCTTTTGCAGAGGGCCTAAGGTTTGAGCCAAGTTATAAAAGTGACCTTTGTGGCTGGCTGGCTCACCCTCCAGCTTCCTGGGGAGAGTCTGTCAGCTGCTGCAGTGCTTGACAGTGGGCAAGGCGCATTTAGCAGTAGGAAGTAAGGAAATGATGGTTGAAGCAAGGAATGACTGTTATTTCTCACCAGCAGATAGGTACACACCACTTGCTGAAATGATTCAGCAGTTTACAGTTGAGAGCTGTGAGACTTTGTGAGCTACACATGGGGAGTGCAGGACCCAGGAGGGTCAGCTCTGTTGGAATACTTTTGGGATTGCTGTATTCCCTCCTGCTTTGAATCACAATGAATGTGTCCCTGTGCATCTAGGGCCCCCCCCCCCCCAACCCTACCTGCGAAGTTCCTTTAGTGTTAGTAACAGAGTGTTCTAGACAGCAGCAGGTAAACATTTTTAGGTGCTGGGTGGCCCTGGGAAAGAAGGTGAGGGAAGGAAGGTGTTTCATCTGTCCCTCAGTGTTCAAGGTCCTTCCATCCTTTAACACTGACATTATTCTATTCCACTCTCACTCCCTGGAAAAAAACAGACCTCTTGTCTGGATCTTTTCGTTTTAATGATTTCCATGAAAAGGCTTTTACCCAGGCTCTGACATGACTGTCAGAACACACATTTAAATGCTAGACTGCTTAAAAGGCTATAGGTATTCCCTGGTGGAAAAGAAAGTGCTTTAAAAAAATCCATCTGTCCATGCACAAGTTAAGCCTGGCCATTTTCTTTCTTTCCATCTTCTTCCTTTTCTTCCTCCTCCTTTTTCTCTTTTCTCTCTCTTTCTCCCTCTTTCTTCCCTTCCCTTTCGCTCCTCCTTCCAGGCTCTTGGCCCAACAAGATTTGTGTGTCTGCATCTCTTAGAAGTGTCATTTTTATACATTGATGGTACTGATTAATTTAATCCAGATTTAAGTATATTGAGTAGGGAAGAAGACTGCTTAATTTTGATCTAAGGCTGCTGTTCACTCAGCAGACTGCTCCTTTTGAATCTGGGACTCATTTCTCTTTGTGTATCTTGGATATGTTAATAGAAGTAAATAATCGGTGTGATAAAGTGATGCTATATACGCTAAGAATTATGTGTAGTATTTAAAATCAAAAGCCCATTTTGTCATGGATTTATGAAGTATTAGGGATTAAAGTTCATGGAAGATTACTATTTAAGCAGTCTGTTATAACAAATGGGTGCTGAAGTAAATTAGGTATTTGATAAGATTTTAATTAATTGGTAGGCATGTGAATGTGGAGCTGTCAACATGGTGTGTTCTGTTGATGAGAAATTGTTACGTCTATTCACCTTTCACTACTGTGCTCTCGCATTAAGAATGATGGTTTTATTGAATACGCAAGGGACATATTTAAACAGCAAAATCCATAACAAAAAGTACTGCTACTGAGAATTAAATTCATTCCTGGAATGAATTTATCCATCATAATCATGGTACCAGAACTCACCAAGACATGCATAGCTACTTACAAGTACTTCTAAGCATGTCTGAAGTCCTAGTGACTTTTCTCGTGTTACCCCATCCCCAAATTCACCTCTATTCTGCATATCAGCAGATAATCTTTTACCTCTTTAGATAGAGGTTTATAAATGATGTAGGACATTTAGAATAACTTTCTCCAATTTCCTTTTTTCTATTTCATATTTATTTTAAGTCATTCTCCTCTTTCCAATTTCAGAGACAAAAGTACTCGGCTTCCTTAATGAGGTTAATAGTTATAAATTTTTTTTATCCCACTTGTTCCAGAATTTTCTGAAATTTAGGTTAACTAGCAATCCCTTCTCCTGCTTGATATTTTCAGTGTCTTGATCGGCTCTTTTATTTGTCCTTAAAACTTCCAAATAATAAAATGATAAAAAGATAAAAAATATTCTTCTAGCTACGCTTTCCTTTTAAATGAAACTAACTTTATAGTTCTTTTTAATGCCTTATCAGCCATTCCTTTGACGTTTTCCAGTTCAGTACAGTATTTACGGAGGCCTCTGTGTGCTTAGCATAAAGGATAGCCAGTTATATCCTCTGTGTGCTAACATTTTATTTATGTTTCAGTCTGGTGAAGAAGATTAGGTCAAGTTGTAATTCAAGTGATAGATGCTGTTTTAGTCTTGAGTGTTTGTGTACCCCCAGCCCCCCAATTCATATGTGGAAATTCTAACCCCCAAGGTATATCTTGGTAGGTGATTTGGTCACAGGAGTGGAACACTCCTGAATTGGGTTAGAAACGTTAGAAAAGAGGTTCAAGAGAGACCCCTTGCCCTTCTACCATGTGAGGACGGAGCAAGGAGGTGCCCTCTATAACCAGAAAGTAGTCCTTCACAGATGCTGAGCCTGCCTGCACCTTGATCTCCAACTCCTCAGCCTCCAGAATCGTGAGAATCGAATCACTGTTGTTTATAAGCCACTTGATTTACAGTGTCTGTTGTAAGTCTGAACAGACTAAGAAGGATGCTTTAACAGAGAACTGTACTCAGTGCTGTGGGAGTTACACTGGCATTCA
>PVKS010028278.1:0-26611 GCA_004027875.1 Aplodontia rufa | reverse complement strand
GCAGAGATACTCAGGAAAACAGTGGTGGGAAAGTGAAATGCTCATGAACATGGGCAGTAAGAGTGAATAATCTCCACAAATCTTTGAAACCCAGTGGATGTCTGTTTTTTGTGGAAATCCCTGAACCCAATTCATTTATCAAGTTGGTAGGGAATGTGTTGGTGAGAGGTGCTCAATTCTCTGCACTGGCTAATCCCTGTGGGCTAGGACTGATTATGGAAGATGCTGTTACTAGGACGGACTTTCCCATTTCAATAAGAATGATGGCAGGGTTTAGTTGTTATGAGAAAGATGAGCAAAATTACTAAAATGTGTGTGAAAATCAGAGCAGAAGCCAGAGACCAGAGTAACCATTACCATGGTGATTGAGAATGAACCCTATGTTCCAGGGAATATACTAGATACACAAGCAACAACCAATCCTATTGCTTAATTTATAAGGAAAAACAAAGCAAAAGTAAATAAAACCTCAAGGTTGGTAATCAGGAGATCAAGAAAAACTATACTGCAAAAACTTAATGATACCATGCTCTATTTCCCTACTCCAGTGGGTCTAAAATCAAGGACCAATAGAGTAAATGGGAGACTAGGTCAGTGGCACACTGCAATATTAAATAATAAAACATGTAAAATACTGATTCCTACACTTCTCCCTCAAAGGAATCTGTGAATATTTAATTTCCTTGGTAACTGGATGCTTGAAATATGTTGTGGTGAGATGACAAGTAGAGTCGGTCCCAGGTTTGTTTCATTCTGGTCCCCCTTTTCCAACAGACTCCCCAAGCACACAATTGAAATGCAGTTCATACTTGTCGGTTAGTATGACTTTCTGTTCTTGTTACTAATGCCTTATAACTCATTACTCCAAAGTTTGGTGGCTTAAAGTAAACATTTTCTTTTTATTTTGTTTTGTTGGTTTGGAATTCAGGAAGGACTCAGTCAGTAGGTTTCACGTGGGACATGTCATGTTGATACAGTCGGATGAGGTTCCAGTCATCTGAAAAACTCTGCAGAATCAGTTATGCAAAATGATTCACTCAACTGGATAGCAATTGATTCTGCCTGTTGTCAAAAGGTTTAGCCAAGGCAGTAACATATGGTAGCACATGTTGTTTCTCAGGGCATTTGTATTTCTTACATAAAAAATTGTAAAAGCAAAATTCATGCAGAGAACAAGTTGATATTGTATAATCTTTTCTGATCTACTTTGAAAGGCACATAGTATGGCTTCAGCTGTATCCTACAGGTCTAATCTTTTCACAAACTGATAAAGTTGGAAGAGAAAGGAAAACTGGAAGGATTTTTAGTATAAACTGCCTTACCCTCCTATTGATTTCTGTGAGATAAGAGTTATTGTAGTGGAGAAAGCTAAAGGGAAGTTCTTGGCAATGTCCTCTTACCAAATTGGTAAAAGAAGTATAATAAAATCAGTGGTCATATACTAGAGATTGGCAGAGATTCATTCATCTCTGGAGTCTTAAAGATAAAAAGTGATAGTTACTATCTTGTTCCCTTTCAATTTATTAGCATAACCCCTTATAAAAGGATCCTGGAGTTTGACAGAGAACTATTGGAAATTCAAGTAAGGAAATGTTGCCACTGTTGAAGTGGATATAGCTAGAGAATATTAGCATAAATTTATGTTTATTATGTATAGTTGGCCAATGATCTATAGAAGATATTCTTTTGCACCCCATCAGAAAGAGGAATCAAAGGCAGGGGAAATTCACATGGAATGGGAAATAGTTTACTCATGATCTTGCCCTAGGAGATACTAACTCTCCTTCTCAGGCAGACCGTATTACAAAAGGACCAGGATCCTATGGTCCTTCTGTTGACCTTGTATGAGTCAGACATGATGAATGAGGAATACTATGTTGGAAACTTTGATAAAATCATGCTATCCGGAAGGTGGGAGTCTGTAAGCTATGGACATTTAGGAGCTACCTATATTATAGAGAAATTTATGAGTCCAGTCTACCAGTATATTCCAGAATATATCATCCCCAATCATATGTATTCCAAATTATTTCAAGTAGCACCTACCTTCCATCACTAAAGAGAAAGCACGGCCCTTACTGGCACATTTTCCATATTTGATAATTCTTACTCCTACTCTTTTAGTTGCTAAAAGAGAAGCCACTTTTGCATGAGGGAATATTCATGAGAGGACTTTGTAGCAGGTCCTGGATATAGTATAAACTACAGTCAAATAGCCTTGCTATTTGGGCCATATAATCAGAATACACCTCAGTAGGAGTAAATAAACTATGATACCCATACAAAATCTGGCCAACTGACTGATTTTGTAAGTAAAGTTTTCTTAGAGCAAAGCAGTGCCTATGTATGCACATATTATCTGTCATTATTTTAACACTGTGATGGCATGGTGAGTACAGGCAGCCCATCCTTTGCACAGTTTTCATATACACAGATTTCAGTTGGTATACTTAAATAACACTAGTCTCTAAAAAACATGCTTCGAATTTCAGTTCCATGGTATATTACCTGTCATTGCTGCCAGCTCTTCAGTCTACAAATTACTATGCAAATAATAGTCACAGTACAATCAGTGATTAATCAGTAAACGGTCACTAAGTACCAGTTACTCAGTTCACACACAGATGGTGAAGTATGAAGTTGTGCTTCCTTCTAATTTCCTAATGTAAATTCATATTTTGCAAAAGTGGATACTTGAGAGACCAGAAAAGATGAAGGTGCATAAAAAAGAGAGAATGTGACAATCCTGGAAGTGCGATTTGAATATAGCATAGAGTTAGAGGAAAAAAGAGCTGAATGGCAATGTTGATACATCTGCTATTAGGGTGACTCTAGATGTTTGGCTGAAGGCATTTGATGAAGGATAACTCATCAACATAATATGTAAAGTAGTTTTGATTAAAAAAAGGAGACAACTCATAGGAAGTGATGTCAGCAAAATTTTCATAATAAGGAAACTCTTGGATATATGTTATGAGATTGAAAGATCAAAGTATAAAGTGGTAAAAGCTGATTCAACCTTCCCCCCAAAATTATGACAATTCACAAAGACACATAAAAGATGCTCACTCCATATATTTAGTTACATAACAAGGAGAAAGCAAGCATGATTGAACTACTCTTAATAAATATTTAACATCAGTCTTTTTGTTCATTTTTTATGATAATTATAAATTCACATGCAGTTGTAAAGAGTAATGGATACAGATTCCATATACTCTTTCCCAAGTTTTCCTAGTGGTGATAGCTTGTAAAAAATGTGTAATAAATTCTCATAGCCAGCTGAACATGGTGGTACATGCTTATACCAGTGGCTGGGAGGCTGAGACAGGATGGATGACAAGTTCAAGACCAGCCCCAGCCACTTCATGAGGCCCAAAGGAACTTAGTGAAATACTATCTCCAAACAAAAAGTAAATAAAGAGTGCTGGGGATGTGGCTCAGTGATTAAGTGCCTCTGCGCTAAATCTTCAGAACAGCAACAACAAAATGTCTCATAACCAGATATGAATTTTACAAAGAATTATGGCTTTTTAATTATTCATGTTTCCAACATTTGAAGTCATTGCATACTAACGGGTACTAGTTTTTACTATTTTCCCCATATTTGCATATACCTACAACTGGCTTAGGCTTAGACTAATGATTTGACAAAAATTTGCAGGCTTTGGAGCAATCATAACTTTATCCATTAATTAAGATTGCATAGAATAATTTTCATAGGTTTTTTTTTTTTTTGGTTTCCCCATTTCAATCCCAAGTAAGGGTGCCCTAAAGTTGTGTCAGAAACTATATAGTCCACAGTGTTTAAGCGATTTATGAACTGGGTCTTTACAGAAACTTTCCCAACTTCTGATAAATAACATTAGTAGGCTCTTCAAAAACTCTGAAATGTTCACATTTAGCAGGTTGTAGCATCTGACAGAATCCTAAACTTTTTATGGAAATGACTTAGGAATTGCCAAGAAAGTCATATCTTAAATACAAATGAACAACTACTTGAAATTAAAGGTATTTGAAGCTATAACATTAGAGATTATTATAGTGTTCATTAAAACTGGCTTCTACTGAATGGTTTAATGAACTGCACTCCTTCCCATCCGCAAATCTTAGCCAGAATACATCTGCAATAATTTTGTTTTTGTTCTTTTTGTCATGTCTCTCTTGAAAACAATATGGTAACGTAAGAAATGCATAGTTCTAATATTTCAGGACAGTTCTTTTAAATTTGCTCTTTTATTGATCTGTCTAGTGTAGTAAAAGCAATTATACTTTACATGTAAAAAGGTTCTGAGATGCAAAGGTAGACATTTTCTCTACTTTGACAATACAGTACTTTAAACAAAGAAGTTGATTTTAAGCACTTATATTAAGGTATTGTGAGTAATTTTTAAAGTAGAGAAAATTCACTCCACAGAGCATATATTCATTAGCTCTTGTTTTACAACATTTAGGGATAGTTAGTTATATGAGAATTTATACTGCCATTTGGGATCTTAAAGAACATCACATGTGATGATATTTAACAGTTTTACGAATTTTAAAGCTAAATTGGAGCTGTGGAAGCAGAGGAGAAAGATTCCGTCTGTGTCATGTCTACCTTTTCGTCTCAGTGCATGAACACTCAATGTCACCATCCGAATCTCTGTGGTGAGGACAGCATAGGATGAAAATTTTCACCAGGAGAAAGCATTGCTCAGATCACGGTTTTTGAACAGCATCAATACAGAGCTGGGTTTACAAGAAGATGATGAAGATGGATGAAAGAGATTTAACCAAAATGCCTCTTTAAAAAAAAAATAAAGAGGTAGGGACAGTGAGAAAGAGAGACATAGAAAGAAAGAATCAATTTTATTTAGTTTTTCATGTGGCCTTCAGCGCTCCGAGACTTCATTGTGTACGTGGTGCTGGGGTTTGAACTCCCGTACTCGGGCAGCCAGGCAAGTGCCATAACCACTGAGCCACCATTCCAGCCCTGACCAATATGCTTTTTATACCAATAAAGGAACAAATGCGACTTTTATTTTCACCTTTCTGTGTGACATTGGGCAATGCACTTAATCAGCAGTTTTCTCATCTGTAAAATGGAAGTAATAATAGTATTTATAACAACGTTATCTTGAGAATTAAAAGGAATGTTGCATGAGAAATGTTTAATAGAAAGTTTAACAAAAACTGCTCTGATAGTCATGTTTTGTGAAATAGCTTTAGCTTTGCATTCAGCCAGCAGTCATTTTTTAAAAAAAAGCTAAATATCATATGATGTGATATGTGTTAGAGGGTCTATTTGATATAGTAAGTAGTCAGAAACCATTTTACATTATTGTCCATGATCTGCTTTCTGAGGAATTCAGATGAGTAACCTCTCATCTTGTGCATTAAATCAAATGGGTTTCCTTATGTCTTAATAATGCAAAAATATCAAGGGCAGAATAATAAAGGGAAATTATAGATAAGGAAGTGAAGTCAATATAAAAGAAGTGCAAGCACAGGTGAAAACCAGGTGAGTGGTACATGCTCTGAGCCACAGCTTTTGAGCACAGTATCAAGCAAAGACCCCAAAGGACAAGTTCTGTTCTGACGGTTTTATCAAAATCCTTGGAAGCAGCGTCTTTCATAATTCCAGTAGAATCATTAATAGGCAGGAGATATTTCATTTTCAGCTGTTTTGCACAATATGTCCTTCAGTTTGTCTTCTGAATACAGGAGATTGAAAGGAACTAAAGAAAATTAGCCTTTCCTGCTTTGAGAAGCATCAATTGGCTCAAAGTGACAAATGATGCACACAGCACTGAAAAAGATCATGATCAATTACAGTATCAGCTCAAGATGAAAAAAATTTAAATATGTTGCTATTAAAAATAAGATAAAATGAGGGGTTGCATGATTTTTTTTCTTTTTTAGTTCATTGAATTATCAAGTTTTATCAAATGAGAGATGTAAGCAAGATAAGCAAACTGATTTAAAAATGGGCAAAAGATCTATATTGGCATTTCTCCAAAGGAGACTTAAAAATGGCCCACAGTTATATATAGTACTCAAGATCACTGATCATTGGGGAAATGCAGATCAAAACAATTGTATAAGACTCAGCCTTGAACACATTTGGATTAATATTACCAAAACTTCAAAATGTAGCAGATATTGGTAAGGTTATGGATAAATGGGAACTCTTAGTAAGAAGATATAATGTACAGACTTATGTAAAACACTACTGAATTTTCTAAAGAAAATACAAATGTAATAATCCTATGGCCCAAGTGCTCCCTCTTCTGGGCATACAATTGAAGAAAATGAAACCAATCACTCTATACAGGTATTGTCACTTCCATGTTTATCACAACACATTTACAATGATGTAGACAAGGAAGTGACCTAATTGTGTGATGATAGAAAAATAAATCAAGAAATTGTAGTACATTTGTATAATGGAATATTATTAAGCCCTAAAAAAGACTTTGATTTTTTTGCATTTGTCACAGCATGGAGAGACCAGGAGGATATTAGGCTAAATTAAATAAGCTAGGCACACACACACAAATAATGCATGCTTTTATATATATGCCAGTCTAAAAAATAAAAAAATCAAATACATCGTGAACACAGCAGTGGTTAACAGGGGTGATTGGAGGGATGGGAGATATAAATCAGAGACCTTCAGTAGGAGATCTGAAGGATGAACAAGTCCATAGATCTAATGTACAACATGAGTACTACAAATATTAAAATTGTATTGAATATGGAGTTCAGGTTAAATGAGTACATTTTAGTTGCTTTTGCCACAGAAATGAGAAGAAAAAGAAAAAAACAAGTAACTGAGATGATGAATATGTTAATTTACTTCACTATAGTAACCATTTTACTATCTATAAGTATCTCATAACATCATGCTGAACATTTTAAATATACACATTTATTTTAAAAATACATGCAAAAAATTAAATAATTTACTGCAGGATGAAATATGAAGGAAGAAAAGCTATCTGGAGATATTAAAACAAAATAAAGGAGAATAAATATATGCAATAGTCGTAGGAAAGGGGAAACCAAACCACCAAGTAATCAGAAAACTGAGATGCTCTCCCATATATATGAGCCATCAGATAAAAAGTTTCAATTATCAGAGAGAAAACATGGACTTCTACCAATCAATGATAAAAATAATATCCCCAAATTAAAAATTTTATAGGCACTTCACCTAAAACACAAATAAACAAGAAAATCCAAATGGTTAATAAACATATGAAAAGTGCTTTGTGCTTTATATAAAAATTAATCAAGGAAATCCAAAATAAAATCAAAATGTTATAGTACAGCATACTTATTGGAATGACGAGAAGAATATTTGAAAAGCATATCAATTATTGGCAAGGATTTGATGCAAATCTAATTCTTACATATCACTGGTAAGAGTATAAAATGGTGCTACTACTTTGTCAAACTATTTAACATTTTCTAGTAATTGTAAATACGCACCTACACTATGACACATTAATTCCTCCACTAGGTATTAAAATAAATATTTTCCAAGTCAACAAACAAATGTTTTCAAGAATGTTCACAGTTACTTTAGTCATAATAGCTATAAACTGCAATTATCTAAAATGTTCACCAAGAAAAATGGTTACCTGTATTACACTCATGCAATGAACTGCTAGTTAGTAGCAAAGCAGTAAAAAAGTAATGAATTATTGATGAAACATAAATGAATCCCCCAAATATCAAATCAAATGAAAGAAGACAGAGACAAAAGAATAATTTATGATTTCCTATGTATGAAAGACAAGACCAGCAAAACTAACGCCTAGATAGAAGTGAAAGTGATGTTTTCTTCTGTGTGTGTAGTTGGGAAACACTGGGAAGGAACATAATGGAATGTTCAGGTACGAAAGTTCTGTATCACAATTTTGATGGTGTCTATAGGTTGGATCCAATGCATTATAGTAAAACTCACCAACTATAAGTGTAAAGTTTGATAAGCTTTGATCATTTAAAATACTAAGTGATTTAATCATTACCACAATTATGTTATAGGATGCACTATTTCACATGACAACCAATAGCCATATGTGTGCTATAAGTGTAGGACAGAGTTTGGAATTTTGATTTAATATATACACAATAAATAAATAAATGCAAGAAATTTTTATTGGTTTGTGATTTAATTGCAATGTTTGGATCTATTAATCTACATAACATACATTATTAAAATTAGTTTCAATTCTTTCTTTTTCTTTTCAAATGAGGCCACTAGAAAAACTAAACTAAATAATAATTCTAATGAATAGGACTGTTATGAACAATCGGTGGAATTATGGACACGGTTTGTTTTAAATCTGCTATTTTGCTACTTTTTTCAATTATTTGTGGCTTTAATTTTCCATTTTATTTCCAATATTGGCTTATGGGCTATACATTTATTATTATTTTTCAGTAATTTATGTAGAGCTTCTGTTATGTGTGCTGGTTTAACAAGTTTATGGTGAAATGCAACTTCATCATTCACATATACTTAACATCTGCACAACAGTGTAACAATAACTTCCATCTCCTGCATTGCTATTTTCATATATTTTAAATCTACATATATTAAACACAATGCAATATGTTGTTATTATTATTTCGCTATAAACAGGCAGTTATATTTTAAAGAATATTAAAAGAAATAAAAATGTCTTTTGTGGTTTACCCTGTTTTTACTATTTCTGATATTCCAAATTTTTCTTGAGCCAAAATAACCTCTTTTTTTTCTTAAAGGGAGATGGACAGTAAGAGAGAGAAAGACAGAATCAATTTTATTTAGTTTTTCTTGTGACCTTTGTTACTCCAACACTTCATTTTGTTCGTGGTGCTGGGGTTCAAACCCTCATCCTTGAGCATGACAGGCAAGTGCCAAAACTACTGATCCACAGCTCCAGCCCCCAGAATAACCTCTTAAAACTACTTTGTGTCTTGGAAATCAAAATGATGTTGGTGGGATTGAGGATTTTGTTTTAGGCTTCTGATCCCCTTCCCACAAATGTTGCTCCCATAGCTCCAGGAAGTGAGGGCTCCCCTCAGCATTGCTGGAAGTCAGTCTGGTCATCTAGAGACAGCTATAGATGCCCAGAAATATGGTAATTTTGGGGTCTGGCTCTATGCAAATTGAAAGAGCTCTTCAGCTCAGGTTGCAGACTTTGGTGGATCAGCTGCCAGAGCAGTGCCTTTCAATGAGGAGGGGGGCAGATCACTGTCTTATCTGGCAAAAGCCTTTCATACAGAAAACCTCAAATTCAAAGAAGCACCTCTCTGGTCTTATTCTGGGAACTAGCTTCCCAGCTCGTGAAGGGACAAACACAGCAGCAGCTACTACAAGGTTGCCCAAGGCAGGGGTGCCAGCAGCAGCATGGGTAAGATGCCCAAGCCCCACCTTTCAGTGAGTATCAGAACAATGAGATACCAAGTGAAAGTCTTTCACATGGAAAACTTCAAATTCTAAGAAGCTCCCCTTCAGGGGTCTTACCTTAATTTGCACTCAATATCAATACCCTGTGTCTCAGCAGCAGCCACTGGGACCCTGTGGAATAAACAGGGATAGCTAAGACTTCACCCACAACCTGCCACAGGAGCTTACTGGGACCCAGAATGTCTCTCCATTGGAGCACAAGCCTCAGTGGGTTCCCTGTCCCTGAGGATATTATTTTAAACAAACAAACAAACCCCCTGAAAAGTGAAGCAAGGGAAGGCAGGAACTTCCAATCTGCTCCTTGCTCTATCCCTAATCTGGATGGCAAAGGCAGTGGCCTGGGAAAAGGGCACTCTGGGTCAAAGTCACAGGAAATCATCAGACATACTTAGCCTGTGACCAGTAGAGGGAACTCTGCAACCTCTGTTGACCTTGCTTTCCCAGAACTGCAAGATTAAACAATATATATACATATTTTTTGACTTTGACTTCACATTTGATACTGTGTTACTTGGATCTACTATAGATGCATCTATATAAGCTCCAGTACAACTGAATTTATGGTCATATGGACTTTAAAAATTTTATTTCTACTTCATTTTATTATTTTTTATTTATTAAAAAATTTAACTTTTTAAAAAAATTTTCAGTGATTTCTTTCAAATCTCTGTATCTTAATATAACTCCTCTTCCATTCTGAACTCTTTATCAATTGTAAAGAACTATACTCCTGTCCCCCACCCCTTCAGGTCTGGGCTTCTCCCCACCACAATACTTGTTTCACTGTTTGGCTTCCTGGTAGTGAGATCCTCTGCTACTCACTTCTATCCCCACTTTGAAAAATAACCCAACTTTACTCCTCTCTCTGCCTTTTTTTCTTTTCTCTCTCTCTCTCTCACTCTCTCTCTCTTTGTCTCCCTTTTTCTTACCAACTACACCATTTCTACTTCCTCTCTGGTCTGGATCCTAGTTTTAAAGTTTTTCTCTATCACAATTCCTATGCTTATAGGTGCCTGCAAACTCACTATCTATTAGGCTTATTCAGTTTACATAACTTGCATCACCATTGTTAATACTGGACACTTTTCTGCGTGATTGTCATTCTTAATGTAGGTTATTTGCTTTTAAGTCTGTTGACCCAAGAGTTAAATATGGTTGTTGATGGATGTAGATGCTAACAACTCAGTTCTCCCTCTTCTAAGAGGGAGATACCATTATAGTGGTTATAGAAGGAGCAAAGTAGGCTGCTTTAATGATGTTTATTGTATGCATTCAAAGTGCATTCTGATTCCACATCATTATCTAGCAAGGAACTGGAAACTGTAAGATCAATAAAGGTTTCGGGTGCCTGCTGATGAACTCAACTATCCTTACAGATCTCCAAATCAAGTATGGGAGGGGACAAAAATCTCCCAATCATAAACAAGATCCCAAAGTGGTTCAAACAGGGAGACACTCCCCTGACACCAATCCATTCTGCATATTCATGAATAAACAGCAGAACAAATATCTGAATTGTACACAAAGGCACACATACAAAATAAAGAGAAATAGAATGTACTTCAATTCAAGGTCCTAGAAGAATATCATTACAAATGAGGAACCATTCTAGAAAATGTTCACCTCAAACCCACAACTCCCAAACTATAGAGCCCATGGATAGGAAGCAGGGTGAAAACCTAGAAAAAACTATCAATGATCCGATTACTAAAACACTCAAAGACCTAAAAGAAAATCTAAAAAAGGAAATAAAAGAGCAAATACAGGAGACGAAAAACTTCTTTAACAAAGAAATGGAGACACTGAAGAGAAGTTTTAGACTTGAAATCCTCAGTCAACTAAATCAAAGGCTTAATGGAAGAATTTAATAACAGATAAATGTCTGTAGAAATAGAACCTCAGACCTTTGAAAAGAGAACTTCTGATAATGAGGACAGGCTGAACACACAGATGATAAAAACAAAAAACAAAATAAAAACAAAAAGAAAAAAAACCCAACTCACAGACAACAAGGAGAATTTTCAAATGTCTAGGATGAAATCAGAAGAAACAATATAAGAGTAACTGGGATAGAGGAAGAAATCACAAAACACAAACAAATGGTATAAAGAACATCCTCAACAAAATAGTTAAAGAGAAAAATTTACATATCAGAACAGAATCAGAAATGCTCATCTAAGAAGCATACATGACACCCAATAGGCCTAATCAAATGAGAAGCTCATCAAGACACATTATATTCAAAATGAATAACAGGGAAATCAAGAAAAGAATATTAAAAACTGCAATAGAAAAATGCTAACTGCAATAGAAAAATGCTAAATCACATGCAGGCAAACCAATAAGGACCCTTTCTAACTTTTCAAGCTCAAACTTTAAAAGAAAGACCCTAAAAGGAGATGTTTCAATGTCTGACTGAACAAAGCCTGCAACCAAAAATACCATACCCAGAAAAACCCAGATTTAAATTCAAAGGGAAAATAAGATCAAAATTTCAGCATTCATGAAGAGAAAATCAGCATTAAATAGAATTCTCAAAGATAAATTCCAGATAGAAGAACAAGCTATCAATCTCAAAACCCAAAGAAGAAATTCAATAAAATACATGCTATCAATGAACAACTAAGACAGCACAGAACTCAGTAGCAAAACAAAATGACTATGAACCACAACCACATAATTGAATGTGATTAATCTCAACATACCAATCAAAAGACAGAGTTTAGCAGATTGGATCAAAAATCAATATCCAACAATATGCTACCTATAGGAAACACATCCGACAGCCAGTGACATCCAAAGATTGAGATTGAAAGTAAGGAAAAGAATCTACTGGGTTTACAGCAAGCTAGTATTGCAATCCTTATATCTGACTAAGTAGATTTTAAACACAAACTAATCAGAAGAGATAAGAATACCACTGCATCTTAGTAAAGGGAATAATATGACAGGAAGATGTAATCATAGTAAATGTATGCTGTCTAAACAACAATACTCCTAACTATGTGGAAAAATTACTCCATGGCATAAAAACACTTGTAGAACTCAACACAATAATGCTGGAAGAATTTAATAATCCTCTATTACCAATAGACAGATCATCAAAGCAAAACAAAATGAAACAAAAATACAACAACAACAACAACAAAAATCTGTAAAGAGATCTCCAGCCTAAACCACCCCATAAATAAAATGGACTTGACATACTTCTATAGGATATTCTACCTCAAATTTGCAAAGTGTACCTACTTCTCAGAATGCATGCATCCTTCTCCACAATAGATCATATTCTAGTTCACAAAAGAAATCTCAGCAAATATAAAAAAGTAGATATTATTCTATGTATCGTATAAGACCACAATTTCATGACTCTAGCAATTAACATGAAAAATTGTAACAGAAAACACATGGAAGCTGTATAATACCCTATTAAATGAAGGATGGATGCAGGAAGAAATGAGAGCAGAAATCAAGAAATTCTTGGAAGCAAATGAGAATGAAGACACAATATATTGAAACATTTGGGACAGCATGAAAGCATACTTAATTGGAAAAATTATAGCTTGGAGGACCTACATTAAAAAACAGGAGATATCCTGAAAAAATAAACTTATGCTCTTCCTCAAATCCTTACAAAAAGAAGAACAATTTAATCCAAAATCCAGCAGAAAAGAGGAAATAATATCAGAGCTGAAATAAATGAAATCAATAAGAAAAAACAAACAAAGAAAAAGAATCAATGAAATACAGAGCTGGTTCTTTGGAAAAAATAAATTAAATTGACAGATCCCTAGCCAATCTCACTAAAAGAAGGAAGGAGTTGAAGCAAATCAACAAAATCAATGAAAAGTGAGCAATCACCACTGACTACGCAGAAAACCAACAGATTATTAGAACGTACTTTGAAAAACTATACTCCTGTAAATAAGATAATACAGAAGACACAGACAAATTTCTAGGCACATAAACATCCCCAAATTGACACAGGATGATATTGAAAGCTTAAACAGCCCAATAACAGGAAATTCATATGCCAGTTAAAAACCTTACAAAGAAGAAAAGCCCAGGACCTGACGGATTCCCTGGTGAGTTTTACCACACCTAAGAGGAGGAGCTAACATCTCCCCTTATTAAGCTATTCCCAGAAATTTAAAAATAGGGAACTCTCCCAAATATTTTTCATGAGGAAATCATAATGTTGATACCAAAGTCCAGTAAAGACAATGAAAACAGATAACTACAGACCAATATTGCTGATGAACATTGATGCAAAAAACCTTAATAAAGTTCTAGCAAACCACATTAAAAACATATCAAGGAGATAATTCATCACATTCAAATGGGCTTCATCCTAGGAATGCAAGGCTGGTTTGACATATGCAAATAAGTGTGATTCATCACTTAAACAGTGTTAAGCACAAAAACCATATGATCACCTCAATAAATGCAGAAAATGCCTTTGAGAAAATCCAGCACCCATTTATGCTCATAACTCTAGAGAAGATAGGGAACAAAAGTATTTAACTAAGTAAAGGCCATATATTACAAAATCATTGCTAGTATAATATTAAATGGAGAAAAGCTAAAAGTATTTTCACTAACCTCAGGAGCAAGTCAAGGCTGCCCACTCTCACATCACCACTTTTATTCCAAATTGTCCTCATGATCCTAGTTGTAGCAAACAGTCAAAAGACGGAAATCATTGGGATAATAAGAAGAAGAGAGAAAATCAAACTATGGCTTTTGCTGATAACATGATCCTATATGTGGAAGATCCCAAAATCTCCACCAGAAAACTGCTTGAGCTTGTAAATAGATTTAGCAAAATGGCAGGCTACAAGATGAACACCCATAAATTAATATCTTTCCTATAAGCTAGCAATTATAGGGTAACAGAAGAAATCAGGAAATTTGTCCCATTCAAAATTTCTTCAAAAGAATAAAATACTTGGGAATTAATCTAACAAAGGAAGTCAAAAGCCTCTGTTGTGAAAATTATCAAACACTGAAGAAAGAAATGGAAGAAGGCCTGAGAAGATGGAAAGATGTTCCACCCTCTTGGTTAGGCAGAATTAAAATAATTACAATGGCCATTCTGCCAAAAGCACTATACAGATTCCATGCAATCACCACCAAGATAGCAATGTAATTCTTTACAGACATAGAAAAGCAATTCTCAAAATCATTTGGAACGATGAGAAACTCAAAATAGCCAAAACATTACTAATCAAGAGAGATGAAACAGGTAGTTTTGCAATACCAGATCTAAAATTGTACTACAGAGCTGTAGTAGCATAAACAGCACATTACTGGTATCAAAATAGTAAAGAAGAACAATGGAATAGAATCGAAGACTCTGAGAAAAATCCACAAATGTTTAAACATCTGATATTTGACCAAGGTGGTAAAAATATAACATGGATGAAAGACAGTCGTCTATTCAACAAATGGTGCTGGATAAACTTGACAGCCATATATAGGAAGTTGAAATGAGATCCTTATTTCTCACCTTGCACAAAAATCAAATAGAATTAGATCAAGGAACTAGAAATTAAACCAGCTAACATACAACTGGTATAAGAAAATTAAGGACCAAAACTCTAGCATTTGGGTTTTGGCAATGACTTCAACAAGATCCCCAAAACAAAAGAAATAAAGTCTATAAGTTATAAATGGGATGCCATTAAACTAAAAAGCTTTTGCTCAGCCATGGATTTGGTCAAAAATGTGAAGAAAAAACCTAAAGAATGGGAAATAATCATGGCCTGTGATTCTTCTGATAGAGGACTAATATTCAAAATCTACAAAGAACTCAAAAAATTTAATATCAAAACACAATCTGATCAATAAATGGGCCATAGAGTTAAACAGAAACTTCTCAGTACAGGAAATCAAGTAAGCCAATGAAACATGAGAAAGTGTTCTAAATCACTAGTAATCAGAGAAATGCAAATCAAAAGTACATTAAGATTTCACCTCCCTCCAGTTAGATTGGTAAAGATACAAAGCAGAAACAGTAATAAATGCTGGAGGGGTTAAGGGGAGATAGGAAGACTAGCACACTATTGGTTGAACTGCTGAATGGAACTGCTGCTCTGCAAAGCATTGTGGAGACTCCTTAAAAAATTAGGGATGGAATCGCCTTATGACCCAACTATCCTTCTTCTGGGTATATTCCCAGAGGATTTTGAAACAGCACATTACAGCAACACTACAATATCAATGTTCATAGCAGCTCAATTTACAATAGCTAAATTATGGAATCAACCCAGAAGCTCCTGACTGGATTAATGGGTACACACACACATACACACACATATACAGTGGTATTCTACTCTGCTATTAGAAATAAAAATACCACCTTTGTATGGCAATGTAGGAAATCATGCTGAGCAAATTTAGCGAAACCCAGAGACTCAAGGAACAAATGTTTTCCTTCATTTCTGGAGACTAAATCAAAACCCAGACTTGGGTAAAAGGTAGTGAAGTTCATTCACCAGACCCACTAAAGGCATAGCAACACATAATCTAGGAGAATGATTGATATACAGCGGGGAAGGGGTGGGTAGAGTTCGGATGGGGAAGGGAGCTGGAGGGATAATGTGGAGAGATCTGGGGAAGCAATAAATAATGTGGCAAACTCTTTAACCCCCCCCAAAAAAAGCTGAGCAATTCTTATGCAACCATTTAATGCTGGAAAATTAATAACTTTGTATGTACACACACACACATGTACATATATATGGACATTTACATATGTTGTAGGTGGAAAATACAGAAGAATCAAAAAAGAATCAAGGTGGGCAATGTAGGGGAACTCTGGATTAGAATGAAATGCATATCATATTGTTAGCCTATATGAATTTATGATTTTAAAGCAACTCAATTCCTTAATTAAAAATATTTTGTAATGCAAATCTCCTGGTGATAAATTCTCTCAACATTTTTGTCTGCAATATATTTTTCATTTATTTTCAAAATATATTTTTGTTGGATTTAGAATCTCAGACTGGCAAGTGTTTCAATACATTAAGTATATCAAGATCATTTTCCTCTATCTTGCACACATTATGTCAATAAGTCAGCTGTATCTGTGAAGTTGACTTTGCCAAGTTCCTTTATAATTTTCTCTTTTTCAATGTTTTTGAATGGTTTCACTATCTTGGTATTTTTTTTCTTGATATGTTTTATAATGTTTTTTTCTTTTCTTGGGTTATTAGGTTTCTATGATCTCTAAGTTTGTACATTTCATAAAAATTTGAAATGATCTAATCATTTATTTTTCCTGTAATACACTTTTATTTCCTGTCCTTCCAGGAATTCTCTACTCTCCTGGGAAACAAACTATGAATATTGGTGATCATTGATATTTTTTCATTAACTGATCTCCTAGGATTTTTCTTTGTTGGTTTTTCTTGTTTTGTTTTTTGTTTTTGTTTCTTATGTTTCTAATCTTTTTTCTTTCTTCATACTATATTTTGAATAGTTACTAATTAGCTTTATCTTAAATTGTTCTTTGGTATTTGCTAATATCTTACTGATATTTCTTTTCCATTTTTGTTTTACTTCAGTATTGATTTTTCTCAAGAATTTTCAGTTGTTTTTGGATCTCTCATTTTTTTTAAAAATTAGGTGTGTGTTTTTCTCCACATTTCTGAATAACAGAACACATTTTATTCCTTGACTTCTACTTTATAAGAAAATAATTTTTAACATTTATCAAACATTATATTATTTGTGTAAACTTTATTGTGTTTAAATTCAAATGTTTTTATTGCTTCTTTGTAGATATGCATGGAAATAGAATGCACAGTGACCTAATTATAGATGTGTGGAGTATAACTTCTTCTAATACAGTCTTGAGCATTTCACTCCTCTCTCTTCATCCTACCCCTCTTCTCTTCCCTCTACTCTACTGATATTTCTGTTATTTACTAATAGTTTTTTTAATTAGTGTGATTTAATGTACATGTTGATGAGATTCATCATGGTATGTTGATAAACGAACTTATGATTTTTTAGTCTGATTCATTCCTAGAATTTTCTGTATCTTATCATTCCTCCCTCTGCTTCCTTCCTCTTTGTCTATTTCTCTGATCTTTTCCTTTTATGGTGTTGGCTTCTACACATATGAGAGAGAATATTCAACCTTTGGCTTTTTGAGAATGGCTTATTTTCCTTAGCATGCTAGCCTCAATTGGCATCCATTTGCTGGCAAATGCAGTAAGGTCATTCTTCCTTCTGGCTTAGTCATACCCTTTGGGTATATATATTAATTTCCTTTATACAATCACCTGTTGAAGGGTATCTTGATTGGTTCCATAATTTAGCTTTCATGAATTGCGCTGCTATAAACATTGATGTGGCTGTACCACTATAGTAAGCTGATTTTAAATCCTTTGGAAATATACCAAGTAACGGGATAGCTGGGTCAAATGCTGGTTCTATTCCTAGCCATTTAAGGAACCTCCATACTGTTTTCCAGAGTGGTTGTACCAATTTGTACTCCTTCCAACAATATGAATGTACTCTTTTTTCCCATATCCTTGCCAACATTTACTGTTATTATTCTTGATAATTATCTGTCGCGTCCCCTCTGCCTTTTTACCGCAGAGAAAACACGACACGCCGTTGAGAGACACACAGAGCAGCAAGCTTCTTTATTGAGTTCCTCTTCTCTTCTCCTCCTCGCCTGAACTCTCTCTCAGAGTCAAGGCCCTTAAGGCATTACATTTAGAGACAAGGCTATTCACATTCATAGTCCTTGTTTCTACTGCCATACCAGAGTCTCTGTTTCTGCAGCTGAGGCTCTTACTGCCTGCATCTTCTACCGCTGCTGATCTCTCCGCTGTCTCTGCTGCTGCTGCTGCTGCTGCTTCCGTGCTTCTGCTTCAGGACAGGGCAGGTTGCTTCTTCTCTGGCTGCTTCTTCTTGGGCCGCTTCCTTCTTTTGGCTACTTCTACTTTCTGACTAGCTGCTACTCTATTTATCCATTACAATAGCCAATAGGGGTATAGTGAAACACGTTTATACAGTTGTACCAATGAGTGACCGAATAGCTTAGTCCTGTGGTCAGGCAATTTGCTAATTACAAGCCAGCTGAACTCCTTAGAGTTGTTTACCACCAATTCTCTTACAAGCCAGCTGAACCTCATGTTCCCAACAATTATCATTCTAATTTGAATGAGGTTAAATCTTAGAATAGTTTTAATTTGCATTTCTTTAATTCTTAGAGATGAACATTTTTCATATATTTTTTGCCATTTGTATTTCTTCCTTTGAGAAATGTCTAAGTATTTTTCTTATTTATTGATTTGGTTTTTTTAATGTTATTTTTTTTTTTAGTTCTTTCTATATTCTGAATACTAATGCTCTATCTGAGGAGCAGGCAGCATTTTTTCCCCATTCTGTAGGTTCTCTATTTTTTCTCTTGAATGTTTATTTTGTTGTGAGAAAGCTTTTCAATTATACACTATTTTATTGATTTTTAATTTTAATTTTTGTTCTTTGAGAGTATTGTTAAGGAAATCAGTTCCTGAGTCAATATGTTGGAGGGTTGGGCCTACATTTTCTTCTTTTAGGTGAAGGGTTTCTGGCCAAATATGTAAGTCATTGATCACTTTGAATTGGGTTTTGGTAGGATAAGAGATAAGGATTAAATTCCATTCTATTTCATATGAATTTCTCATTCTCTCAGCACAGATTGTTAAAGACTTTTTTTCCAACTTATATTTTTGGCACTATTGTTGAGTATGACATTGTGCTTTGTGTTTGTGTCTTCTATTTTGTTCTATTGAACTTCATGTCTGATTTGACACCCAGGACCATACTGTTTTTGTTAGTATAACTCTGTCATATAATTTGAAGTCTGATATTGTGATGTCTCCAAATTCACTTTTATTCCTAAGTATTGCATTGACAATTCTTGTTTTCCAGATGAATTTTATGGCTACTGCTTCTAATTCTGTGAAGAATGTCATTCTTATTTTGATGGATATTTCATTGAATGTCTTCAGTGCTTTAGGTAACATGGTCATTTTGATAATGTTAATTCTGTTTTCCATCTTCTAAGGTCTTTTTTCTTCAATGTCTTTCTTTAGTATTCTGTAGTTTTTATTGCAGAGGTCCTTTACCACTTTTGTTAGATTGATTCCCAAGTCTGTTTTTTTTTTAAATACTATTTGGGATAGAGTTTTCCTAGTTTGTTTTTCAACAAGTTCATCATTGGAGCATAAGAACACAATTAATTTGTGAATGTTAATTTTGTACCTGCTATTCCATTGAATATATTTATGAGCTCTAGAAGTTTTCTGGTGAATTTTTTGGGTCTTCCAAATATATAATCATGTCATTAGCAAGCAAAGATAATTTCAACTATTTTTTTTTTTGCCTTTTTCAGGCCTTTTAATTTCATTTTCTGCTCTTGCCTAATTGCTCTGACTAGACTTTTAAGGACTATGTTGAATAGGAGTGGTGAAAGTGGACATCCTTGTCTTGTTCCTGTTTTTGTGGCAATGCAGTTAAGAAGTTATACAAGCAAATAAGATAAATTATTCAAATGTTAGTTTTCCCTTAAACTAATTAGATTAAGGAATAAATGTTCTTCCATAAGTGTTTTAAATGAAGCTATCTGGAAGAAGATGATGGCTGAACAGAATATCAGAAATTTTCTAAGCTTTCTATTTTTATTATGTACCTAAGAAGGTTTAATTATTTGATTTCTATTTTTATTGATTAGCTCTTCCTGTGCCTTACATACTGAATAATCCAGTCACATCTGTACTTTGAAAATGATGAATAGTGGTATATATTCTACTGAATCTTCACCTGTTCAAGGATATCCTATTCATCAGGTTTTATTAATAAAATAGTTATTTGTCAAAGTAATCCCAATATAAATTCTAGTAAAAAATTAATGTTAATGTGGCTGAAGCATTCTTGTCTGTTTGCCTGTATTCTAAATGTTCATTGACCTGTGTTTTACATCTTTGTTTACCTTCTTAAATCAGATACCATTGATATATTTTTACATCAGAGTTTATCTTTTTGTGAACCTCAGAGGCTGTATAATATTCTCACAGGCAATGCAGGGGGTTTTGGACTCCTTTTCACATAGCTATGACTGCAAAAATTTGATTTGTGGGTGAATTCTAATTTTTTTCTAGGTGCATGCCTAGAAAACCACATAGGATAATTTTTTCAGGTGAACCGAGTATGATTTAGAAGCCTCATACATTAAGTAATGTATTCAATAAATATTGATTTTTACTATGTTTCACGGACTGTATATCTGAGTAGATAATGATAAATATAAATACCAGCTATAAATATTGAAGCTTGGTTTACATTCCTACCCTTGATTTCATAGTTGGATATCATTTTTCATCATGGATCAGTCATTATATTTAATATGTGGTAGTAAAATTGAATCTTTGGTTGAGAATCCTTTATCACTCTCCTAATCCCAAGTATACATTATCCAAGTGCTTGAACTGAAGGCTTGGATAGCTTTGAAAAATTAATTCAAGTATTGGTGGAATATAGACTTTCCCCAATGTTATAGAACACAAAAAGCGATATATGCAGGATTAATCCAACCACAGCAGGGGTATGGCCCCACTATAATTTTGACAAGTTATTCCAAATTTATGCCTGAGAAGATTCTTTGGATAACATATTTGAGTTCTAACACTAATGCTAGAATAATTTGATCCACTGAAAGTGGATTTTACAACTATAGTTAGGACAGAAGTGAGGAGAAATTCCTTCTGCAAACTCCTCCCTCAGAAGTGATCTGTTTTTTGGAAGCCACCGAGTACTGCATATTTTTCACCGTCAAACTCTGGAAACCCATCTTGATAGGGCATTTCTGTAAGTGGTTTGAGAAGACTATTTATGGCTCTGCAAGGATGCCAGATTGCCTCATTTTGAGACAATTAAAACAGAAATTTAGGCAGCCGTTATTTGCATCTTTAGGAGAAAAACCCATGAACACAAGGCCAGGGGATTATTGGGGCCCAGAGAAGCCACCTTGAATAATAATCCTGGACCTCTGTGAATTCTAGCAAGCAGAGTCAGGCCAGTGAAGCCTGTTAGAGTAGTCTGCGTGGAGATAGGCACAGAAATAATCTGAGTCTTTTAGGGTGATAACTAATATATTTTTTATGAGGTAGACTGAAATGAGACTCCAGAGAGAAAGAGTCAGAAAAGGCTGATCAGAGAGAGTAAAACTGGTGACAGAAAGATTGGAAAGCAGAACTCATTTTAGAACAAATAAATCACGGTCAAGTCTGTGCATGGAAGTGCAAGAAAGCAGACTAAACTCTAGAAATCCACATTTTGCATGAGTTCAGCTTAATGAATTATCAATGTGAATATTTAAATTCTTTAATATTTTACCACATATGGAAGAAGGCCAGTTGTTGACAAGAAATAAAATATCAGCACTCTGTTAGGAGGCCCAATATCACATTAGAAAGCATTGTACATAGATTTGAAATAAAAAAGGACAGGGAGAATTATTCCAAATAGGAATTGAATCTTTTTTGAGTTTGCTGTGCTTGGTCTCTGTGTTAGCAGTTAACATATATATTGACCCACTACCATGGTGATATTGACACTGACATTGTCAGTTGCTGAAATAAAGACCTAACAAACATCTGATGGAATGTGGCAGTATATTTTAAAAGTTGAGGGCTACATTTTCTAATAGGTACAGATGAGTTTATGAAAAAAGAGAGATCATTTTCTTTTTTAAAAAAATATTTCGGGGCTGGAGCGGTGGCTCGGTGGTTACGGCGCTTGCCCAGCATGCGCAAGTACACGGGTTCAAACCCCAGCAACCCACGTACACAGCTAAGTGTCATGGCAACGAAGACCATGTGAAAAACTCAATAAAAATTGATTCTCTCTGTCTGTCTCTCTCTCTCTCTGTCCTTCTCTCTTTAAAAAAAAAAAAAAAAATATTTCACCCATACCTGACTTAGCCATTTCTTTTTGTACAGCATTCCACAAATAAACTATTTCAAAATACACAAGGTTCAAATACCCTGACAGGAACTGGAAATAGACAAAATAACAAAGATTTGACTTCTTACTTCAAAAAGTTCATATTTCAGGAAAAACCTAAGAGCTGTGTTCAATATGTGCAATGTTTGTCTTAGTTTCCGGCAAACAACAAAGAGGTAGAAATAGAAAATAAAAATATTTGTTTTCTTTCTCCATGAGTAGGAAGGCTTGTCTGAAGTATCAGCATGTTAGAAATTTCATCAAAGCCCCTTAGAAATGCAATAAAAGTAAGCCTAAAACAAGAATTGTTTATTTCTAATGGCCTTCAGCAAAAATCTTACAATTTCTCTAATCTGTTCATTCAATTTGTCCATGTAGTCTAAAGATCATAAATCTTTTAATCAAGAAGCTTATCTACATATCACATGCTGTAACAAGTTTATTTCATGTTACTTGAACTATATTACAAAAAAAAAATAGTGTTGGACACAGTGTTGTACTCCTGTAATCCCAATCACTCAGGAGGCTGAGGCAGGAGGGTCACAAGTACAAAGTCTACCTCAGTAAGTCAGCAAGGCCCTGAGCAACTTAGGGAGACCCTGTCTCAAAATAAAAAATAAAGGGCTGGGGATGTGGGATGTCACTCAGTTGTTAAGTGCCCCTGAATTCATTCCCCAGTACAAAAAAAAAAGTCCAAGAACAAAAAACCCAGCAAGCAAAACAGTCCAACAAATGCAGACAGAAAGTCCAAAGTAATTTTGCAAATTTGGCCTGAATTTTTATAAATAAGTTATGGTGTTTTCATGAAACTTTAAGATTCTAATGACAACTATAGTTAGTAAAGGCAGAAATAATTTCATCTCCTGTCTCTCCACACCTCTCAAGCCTTCATCTTTTATTTAATACATTTGGGGTTAAGTTATGAGATATATATTAGTTACTAATTTCTTCATTCTATTTTTATTTCTCTTTCTAGCATGTAATTGTATCTTATTTTTTTTCCTTTTGGTGCTGTCTTGAACTCAGGTTCTCAGACATGCGAGGCAAGTACACAATCACTGAGCTGCGCCCTCAGGCCTAGTATGCTATGTACAATTCTTACAGATTTTAAGTGTCTTTTTCAATAAAATAAGAGTTGAATGTCTTCTCCCTCAAGAAAATTTAATTTGTATAAGATTTCATGTTTAATACAACTTGTACCATTCTGAATATGAATTTCTATAATCATTTTTTACCAAATATTTTAAGTAAGAAATCTGGTTTAAATGTCATTGAAGTTTTACAATGTGCCTTACCTCTTAAAGTCCTTCTTTTTAAGCTTTAGAGGTCATCAGTGTTTCCAAAATGTGTCTAGAGGTGTGTGTATCTTTAAAATTCCTGCCGTTCAATACTTAACATGACTTTTCAATTTAGTGATACCACGATTTTGTAGCTCCAACAAATTTAAAAATATTTTTTAGAATATCATTTGGTTCATCATTTTACCTTTTCATACTTTGGTAACATATTTGAAAATTGCATCTTAGGACTTCTAATTATCTATTTAAATAAGTGTTTTGATTATTTTATTCTTTTTGTTTTCTTCTGTTTTACTTCTCCGATAATTTAGAGCATGAATTTTGTCTTTTCATGATAAAATTTCAAATCATTGCTAAAGTATTATTCTGTTTTCCCTTTTAAGTTTTTTTCCTCATATGTTAGTTCTTTTTCTTGAATTGTGCCTCTATTTTATATTTATTATTATTGTTATTATATTTTGTATACTGTTGATTTTTCTCAAAATGTTACGAGTGTTTTTGTGTAATCAGATTTATGTTTACATTCCATTGGATTGATTGTTTTGGGCTTCCAAAAGAAGGTGGCAATAGTGGGAAACTTCTTCGTTTCGTAGTGAACATTTTAAAATACTCAGTACGATAAGACAAGCAAGGAATAATAATGTAAGAAAATTATTTATCACTTTGCTCTATGGAAAAAGAATGTTGGCCCACTGAAACTTTTGGAACAAAGGTGTGAACATACTATCATCTTTTATTCATGTTGGTATTGTTCATTCCCCTCCCTTGTTTAGCAAGGAGAAAAGCATCTAGTAATTTCAGTTTTGGTACTCTATGCTAATAACTGCACATTAAAACAAGAAGTTCGGCTATTGTACTCTTTTTTACATTTTTTTGTCAATGAGGCCATTATATTTTGAAATGGATTACATATTTAAGGGCTTCTGTAGGTACAAATGATATAACATTAAATAAAAAGGGAATAGACATTCAAATCAGAACTCTAGTACTAATTTCACCAATTATTTCTTTGAACATTATTAATGAAAATAGGCTTACCTTTTCTCAGATGGGGAAAAACAGCCAACTATAATCTCATAGGATTGTTTTGCGCATTAAGTGAAATAATGAAGATCAAATATCAAATCAGGGTTTAATACATTTTTTCCCCTTTCCTCCCACCTCCTTATTATATACAGATGACAGTGCTTTCAGGGACTTCTTGTAGTGAATAGTTGCTGATTTATTAGTATATTAGATAACATTAAGAAATTGTGTTAGGGAAATAGAATCCAACAGACACATAAAATCTGGTTACAAACAGATAGAATTATACACTGGAATCTTTTTGGAATGTAATTTCTTCTTATGAACCTTAACTTTTGTGGTTTTACAACTTCACATATGTAATTAAGGGGTAAGAAAGCACTGTAAAAGACAAGAATTGCAACTCTGTACAAGAAAAAAACGGCTCCACCCACTCACTATCCATAGAACTCACCTAATGTCTGTGGTGTTCACTCTTCATTGAATAAATCTCAACACCTCCTTCTCTCTGTTACAGGCAAGGAAAACAATTTTTTGTTTAAATATCATGTTAAGTAAATTAGTGTGTATAGGCCTGATTTATATAATTACAGCAGTTGGTAATTAGTATATTTAGAGATCACATCACAACTAGAAAACATAATCAAAATGCGTAAGATGACAAAAAGAAGCTACCTTTTTTTTTACACACAAAAAAATGCATTTGATGAATTCCAAAATTGCATTTTGGTGTAAGCTTTACAGTGAAAAATATTGTGTTTTACATCTGAGTAAAAATTAGTAATGTTTCTTAGGAATATTTCGGTTGGTATATTTTAAGCAATTCTTAAAATAAAGGAAAAAATAATATGAAGTCTTTTTCTATTTTTCTCCTGTTTCTATGTAGTTTATCCCTAAGTAAAAATACTGACATAAGACAGTTGTCTTATGCTACCAGTATCTACATAGGAACTGTGTTCCACCCTTTTCTATGAAGAAACTGTTTCTTTTTTGTTTGTTTTGTTTTGTTTTATTTTGTTTTGAGAGAGGGACAGTGAGTGAGCGAGTGAGAGAGAGAGAAGCAATTGTTTTTTCATGTGACTTTCCTTGCTCTGAGACATTGCTGAGTACATTGTACTCCTTCGATATTTGAATAGCCAATTTATCCACATAAATTAGTGCAGAAGTATTATACTTTTACATTTCCCATGGTCACAACCCTAGGTATGATTTCCAAATCACACTTGTGTCAACATTGCTTAAAATATGAATTAAATATTTAAAGTTTAATTTGTCTCAGGCTAGAGTGGTGGCTCAGTGGTAGAGTGTTTGCCTGGCATGTGCAAGGACCCAGGTTCAAACCCAGCACTAGGTACACAACTAAGTGTCAGAAAAACAAAAAGCAGAAGAAAAAATATATAAAATTGATTCTTTCTATCTCTCCTCTCTTAAAAATTTTTTTTATTGGTGCATGATAGTTGTACATAATGATGGGATTTGTTGTCACATATTCATAGATGCACACAATACAGAAATACAATTTGGTCAACCCCCACCCCCACCCCCACCCCTTTACCTCCCATCCCCCAATCTTTTGCCTCTCTGGGTCCTAATTTTTCCTAAAATATCCAAATATAGTGACATAATTCTTATACCTATGAAGAACATTTTTTATATACATGACTATAGTATATATTGCGACCTACTTATTTTTTTTTTAATTTTTTATTTTTGAACAACCTTACAAGATTTTAACAAAATAATATAAAATGTGTATAAATTGTGTATATATTCTATATATTGCAATTATCCCCAGGAGTGCCCCCCCAATTACCCTCCCTTATCCCTCCCTTCC
>PVKS010028277.1:0-26617 GCA_004027875.1 Aplodontia rufa | reverse complement strand
AGAAGTTGGCCACTTCCTTGTTGCCACAGAAGGACAGACTAGCTGTGAGCAGAGTGTGAGGTAGGGCATTGCCGTTTCCAACCACCCAGGATGCAACCACCAGCAGGATGCAGGACCGTGGGCTCATGATGGTTGTGTAATGAAGAGGGCGGCTGATGGCCATGGCTCGATCATATGCCATTGCAGCCAACATGTAGCTAGCTGTCTGTGTTGGCCAAGGCTATCATGAAGTACATCTGCGTGAGGCATCCGCCAAAGGAGATGGCTTTGCTACCTAGGATATGGTTGGCCAGCACCTTAGGAATGGTTACAGAGGAGAAGAAGATGTCAACAAAGGAGAGGTTGGCAAGGAGAAAGTACATGGGGTTGTGGAGGCGAATGTCAGAGTGAATGGCGAGGATGATGAGGAAGTTTCCAATCAGCGTGATGGGGTAAATGAACAGGAAGAGGACGAAGAAGAAATCCTCCTGTTCCTGCTGACCAGTGACTCCCAAGAGGATGAACTCCCTGGTGGAAGACCGATTTTCCTCTCTCATGGCTCCTTCAACATGAAAGGCGAGAAAAATCCAGAAATATTAGTGCCATTACTGTGTGTTGTGATGTTCATATACAACACTTTGACTCAAGTGATCATCTTTTTCTGCACTTGTGTTCACAAAATCCAGAGGTACTGAAACTTTGGGAAAAATTCCTGTTGTCTCTGGGACTGTCATTCACCCCTGCACACTCATGTCTGAGAAGTATGAGTTCACTCGTGTGAATCAGAGGTGCTCATCCTCCCGATTAGCACAGCATAAATCCCCATGACTCAATCATTTAATAATTAAATGTTATTTTCCATGATCTAGATTCTTTGTTAGACTTCGGGAAAATAATTATGTAACAAATACTGCTTATTTATTATTCATTCAGTATATAATGCAGAGTCATTGTTCTCAGTGACCTTATAATTTAATGGAGAAGCCAGAATCACACACTAATTTTATTATACATGATAAAAAAGAGATAGCATTTTGGGATTTTGACTATCCACTCCAGAGGAAAGGATCTGTTAGTAGATGGCCCCACCTGGAAATGTGGAATTATTTTATTGTCTAAATATAGAGTGATTGCAGTGCCCAGAAGGTAGTGGGTGAGTACAAGGGCACTGGGAGATTATAAATCATAAGAGTCACTGGGTTTAGGTTCCCATTTTTAAAGTAAACTGTTACCATCTCATTTAGTAGTTTTTATATCTCTGAGAAATCCTCAAATATACATAACTGTTAGAAATACTGGGCATGCATGAAACAAACATGTGGCTAGAGGTTGGTGAGGAGGCACGGGTTCACTTCAGCACTGAAGGGAGGAAGAAAATGCTCGCAGACACAGGGAATTTGCAGAATTTATCCTCAGCCTGACTTAAATGCTACCCTTCACCCTTATTGGAGGCTCTCAGGGCGTTAACTTACGCAATTAGCTAATATTGGATGGAGTGGGCAGGGAGTAAGGGTACAGGAAGTAAATTGGTGGAGTATGGAAAGTCAAAGAAGGCAGGTGGGGGTATGGAAAGTCTCAGAAGGTAGCCAAAGTTAGGAAAGTCACATGAGGCAAGCTGTTATAAATTCCAACTTTGACAGAAAAGAAAAATAAAAATCTCACATAATGATTATACTTTTCAGTCTGCTCTTTCTGTTCTTAGGTATTTCTTGTGGTGGCTCATGCAACTCCACAGTGGCTACAAGTATTGCTTAGTGAAGTCTCTAGTCTATGTTGGCACACCCATTTCTTCTTCCCATATTTCCATGTCTGTCATTTTGCCAACATGTGTGGCCAGTCCCCAAAGAGTGTCCACCTTTGTATCCTAAGAAGATTGCAAGATTTTGGGGAGTGGAATACCATACATTATTTATTTTTAACTCCTCCAAACGGATAATTTTGGAGTATTGTTCCTTGCATACACCAATGATTTTACCTTCAATATTACTTGAGTGAAATACTGGTTTGTTGCATTCCCCACATGTAGGATGCTTGGAAACACAACCTCTCCATTTAGCTCTCTCCTGTGCATCTGATCTTTTGATTCTTCATTTAAAATATTGTTCAATAACTCAGCATTTCTACTTCACATCTCAGTGCTTTAGTTCAGACCATCTGACTCTTCTATCTGAAATAGTGAATTCTCCTTTCACTGCTCCATCACAGGTTCCTCTGACCCATTTTGCAGTCTAAAACACACTAACTATGACACACTACTAGCTGCTTGTCCAAATCCATGCTGTTCTCTTCTTCTTGGACACAATTACACTACATTTCCCAGGCTCCTTTGTATTGATATTTGGACATGTGACTGTGCTCTAACCAATCTACTTGTGTGTCCAGTGAGGGGCTTCCTCCACTCTCTCCTGTGCCAAATGTATGCAAATGTGGACACTGAATGGATTGATGGAGTTGGATAGAGGGATGAGCCTGTCTCCCCAATTCTCCACATCCAGGAGCGACACCCACCACAGAAAATCCCCACATGGATTATTATCTAGGAGCAATTCAATCTCCTGTTCTCTTTAAGCCATTCCACATTTTGTGATCAATTTGTAATAGTCATCTGAGTTGTCATAAGTAATTCATTAATTCTTCTGAAGAGATTTCTGCTTAAAAATAAATTAAATTTGTAATTAATTCAATCACCAATTCTTTCCTATGTGAACCATATGCTAGACATGTAAGTCTACTTATCCGTGTCATATCTAATCAGTGTGTGCTTTCTCGTATCTACATCTAAAGCAGTTTGGCTTTGTCTTTTAAGCTGACTTTTCTTTTCTTCATCTAGAATCCCCATACCTCAGGCTTCAATGGAGGCTCAGAGACTATGTTTATCTCATATTATAAAGAAGTGTAAGATTTCAGAGGTTGGGCTCTAAGCAATATGGCAGACTAAGCTGATGTTGATAATTCCTATTCTTAATCAAATATATAAAAAGCTTAGATAAGTATAAATATAAAACCCCCACCAAACACATAGCCAAACTGAAAAGAAAGAGATGGGAATACCTGGTATGAGGGGCAAAAATAAACATCAGAACAAGAATAAGAATTATAAGCCATAGTTGATGCTATGGTGGCCCCTGGGGGTTTGTATCAGGAATTAGGGAGGCCCTCAGGGCTGGAGTATGAGGTGTTCGAGCTCTTTGGTAGAGTAGATATTATAGAGGTTGTAGTTTATATAAATGCTTGAAGAATTGGAAAAAGCACTAGAAAGAATTTTACTAAGCATCAATTTTAAACAAAAGATATTATTCACAGAAAATGTGATTGTCTACAAATAAATCCATGGAATTTCTGGATAAACAAAGAAATTTCAATAAGTTTGTTAGTTAAAAACCAATATGTAGAAAAATTAATGCTATATTTAATAAATTAGAAAATATAATTTCAAAAAGACTCCTTATTCAACCTAGGTGTTGGAAATTTTGAGGAATGGAGAAATAATTCTAACTAAAGAGGTCCAAAATAATTTTCAAATATTAATAAATATTAATAAGTTTTAACAAATGACAAAATTTTAAAAAAGAAAAAAGGGGGATAAAGAATGTTCGTGGAAAGCCTCAATATAGAAGCATCAGTTCTTTTCCAATTAATTTCTGAATCTGAGGCAATCTCAATGTAAATACCACAGATTTCTTTTGAACATAAAAGTTTGCAAAATTGGTTTAAACTAAGACAATTTGTGGAAGGACTATAAAGAAGAAGGAATTGCCAAGCAACGAGCCCATATGTAGGGAAGCTGCAGTCCATGTACCTTCCACCCAGCAATTCCCCTCCCTGATTAGCTCCAGAGAAACCCTCGCACATGGCCTCAAGAAGGCACATATTGGGATGTGTATTGTAACATAGGAAATTTAGATGGCCCCTCAGGGAGGAATGGATAGGAAATTGTGCTACTTTCTTATTAATGAATTCTTTTCAACAGTTTTAAAAATAAATTCACATGGATAATTCAGACACAAATAATGTGCTGAGAAAAAACAAGTTGCTGGAAGCTATAAAGCACATCAGAAAATGCATGTGAATTTTAACCTAAAATAGCACACCTTGTATGTAGCAGAAGTGAAAGTCCTGAATGGAAATATCCTACCAACAAGAGAAGTGTGGTTATCTCTGGACTGGGAATCAGAAGATTTTGGAAGGGAACAAGACAGATTCAAATGTATCTATAATACTTATTTTTAAAAATTAGGGCAAATATGAAATGCTCTATTAATTCTACATGAGTTTTTGTTATGCTGTTCTCTATGCTACTTTGGTATTTTAGTAATATCATAATTAATACATACAATTCAAAATAGAGATGCACATGTTTAGATTTCACATGTTTAGTGATGACTGGGTTCAGAGTGCGTCCATGGTACTAGTGGGTCAAGTTCATTTTTTTTCTGATACTGGAGATTGAACCAAGGGACACTCTACCATTGAGCTACATTTCCAACCCTTTGAATATTTTTAAATTTCGAGATGGGATCTCCTTAAGGTACCAAGTCTGGTCTCAATCTTACAATTTCCTCCCTCAGTATCTTCAGTCACTGGCATTACAGATCTCCTGCCCTAGTCTCCCAGGTCACTGGGATTGGAGGCATGCATTTCCACGCCTGGGTTAAGCCTGTGTTTCATTGCAGGTGGGAGATAGAGAGAGGTTTTCTTATGAGGAAACTGAGAACAAAAAGGGGGTTATACTGGGAGAGAGATCCAGAGGTCATACATCAAGCTATGTGAGAGAGAAAATACTGCACCATTTTCAGTGTCTCCCTTAATACCAGCTCTTTCCCAGTAACTGGCAAACATACTGTAAACACTTTAGTCCTGTAACTCTAACTACTACTCCTTTTCTTATATCTGTTCTTCCTTTCTTAATCAGTCTTTTTTATAGAGATGTTTGTTTGTTGGAATGAAAAATATAATATGCAGATATGATTATATCCATTTCTTTAAAATCACTCAGCTCTACCCATCAATTAATAGATGAAGTTCAAACTCCTTATCATTTAGATAACCTCAAGTACAAAATATCCAGATGGTAGAGAATAAATCCAGAAAAAATGTGTTATGTATCTTTATCAGGATCAAAGAAACAGGACTGGGCAGGGAATGGGAAAAAAATCAGCCTGGAAAAGAAGTTGTGGTTTTGTGGAGGATTTAGATCTAATGCAAAGATTTTATAATTTACTCATTAAGTACTAAAAAATCAGTGGGGTGGTTGTGGGTTTCATTAACCATTTTTGGTTTGTTCAATGCAAAAATATATGTTTGAATGCATACATTGAATAACCAATGAACTTGGAACATTTTGTCTGACAATCCAGCATTAGGACAATCTCAAAGTGAGAAGAAAATAGGAGTTCAAGAATGTAAAAGAGTATGGCACCAGAATAGGAGAAATGGTTGACATCAGCAGTGTAGGAACTACAGGAGAGAGAGGGACTGGAGGGGAGAGGTTTTTGAGCACAGGGACTTTAGGATGGAGAGCCAAAGCATCTGATATTAGAGTGTGGTACAGGAAGGGAGGATTTCTGTGGAAATCTTGGCAAAAGAGGCAAAAAGACCCTTATGTCACAAGGGAAAGGAGCAGGAGGTGAATGCTAGAGCAGGGTTAGAGCCTTGGGTCCACTGGAGGGAAGTCAGAGTCTCCAACACTGCTGACCACTAATTAGTATCCACTTCCTGGGGCATGTCTGTGCTCTGAGAAGTCAGTCATATGGGTGTGGTGGCGCTGAGGACAATTTTGCAGGGACAGATGAGGCCAAGTGCGTCCCCTTGTCTTTGGGAGTCACAGAGATGGCTGAGGATGTATCCTTCAAGTGTGTTAGATTTCTTGATATGCTGTGACAGGGAGACACCACAACTTTGTGGAGGCCCACTCCAGGCACCAGTGAGTGTGGGAATGGATGGTGTATCCTCTCTAACACCATGCAGTTGTGCGAATGTGTGTACACACAGCACAGGTCACACGCAGGAGACACAGAGAAACTAAGACTGAGATGACCTGTCCTGACTACCTCCTCCTGATCCTGTGTTCATGGACAGGAGCCTCAGAATTGAGGTCGGTGGGGAGGATGCTGTCTCCTTTGTGTATTGCATCTTGGGAACTTTAGGATCTGGAGTTAGGCTGAATTTTGTGCCCTGGTTTAACTGCTACCTCTCAATGTGACTTTTGGCCATTGATTTCACCTGATAAATGACATCTTATAAAATGGCCTAATAATTCAACTTACCTCGTGGGGACTTTGCAAGGATCAGGGAGGGAATGCATGTCGTGCAGATGCTGGTGCTCTGTTGCTTGATGCTCGCGTTATAGACCATCTAATGTCCACAGCCCTCACCTGGAGAGTCAGTCAGATGCTGTCAAAAAGTGTCCCAGCCCTGTGGCCTTCACTGCTCTTTCACAAGTGGGAAGTTTGAAGGCAGCTGGTCTAGCATCTAGCATCTGCTAGCATTCCTTCCAGGGGTCAGGCAAGCCTGGTCCTCTGTGGGTGAAGTGGAGAAGAAAGGACCAGGATGGTTGGGAAAGAGGCCCTCTTAGTTGACCTGTGGGATAGAAAGGGCACCAGGAACTGTTCTGAATGAAGCCTGAGGATGAGGAGTCTAATTTCCTCTTCAAGGAAGCTGGATAGGTCTCAGCATAGAGAAGGTTGGGAACCAGTCACCAGGTTATAAAGTCTGAAACATGAATCTCCTGAGTGCTCATTCAGGTCAAAGTCAGAGTAATTGTTGGCATTCATTGACACTCTTCCAGCATGTCCCTGAGGGGACACTGTGGCTCCCAACAGTGATATTTCCCAGAAGTAGGGATGGATGAGATTTCTTGAAGAGTGTGTCTCCTGGGTTGGAGCTGGGGCTGGACTATTCCAGCTTCTTTGTTGGAATGTGATCTCTTCTCCCCTGCTGTTCAGCTTAAACTCAGAGGTGCCCCTTGGAAAATGAAAAGACTATGGTCCAGTTGAGTTGCTGGCATTTTCTCCTCCCATGCTGTTAGTTGTGGCAAATAAAAATGATTATATATTTCATCTTTTCCATAGGATTTGATTCAGAGAGTTTTAGGGTGCAGGTGTACTCTCTTCAGTCTAGCATGCTGATAGTTGATCTCCAAATGTTATAGATACTTAGAGATGGAAAAGCCTTAGATATTATCTAGTCCATTTTATGCATGTATCACAGTTATAGGAGCCCTGAATAATGGTCATTTTCCTGTGATTTAGCACCACCTATGTCAGTGAGCCACTATCTGTAGAGCATCAAAGTGAAGACTGCAAGCCCTGTCTGCTTGACCACGTTCAGACTGTGTCACTCACTGACTGTAACTGACCCTGAACTGTTACTGAACTTACTTATACACTATTAAAATGGGAATACTAATGAGAATAAGAACAACAGCATCTTCATAAACTAATAAGGATTAAATGAATTAGTATCTGTAAAAATTCTTAACATTGCTTGGTGCAAATTTAACTGGCATTTTACCATCTCCAAACCAACTCCGTACTACTACCCTTATGGAGTATTCACATTTGCTATACAAATGTGATTTGCCACATTTTGTGTCAGACTCTACATGGTACAGGAGCTAACTCTGTCTGCTCACTGCTAAAAAACCAATACTAAGGATGAGTTGAAGAGCAGGAAATCAGGTTCATTTAAGGGCCATCCCTTGGAAGATGGCGGAGGGTATCATCCTCAAACACCATCTCAGGAACTCAGGTACTTGAAAGGGCTTTCATGGAGAGGAAAGGAAGTGAATGGGACCATGAGCAGGAAGGTTACCTGCTGAGTGGGGTCTTTGTCATCCAGGGGCTGTGTTTCTTTTCTCTTCTTCAGAGCATCTCTGAGATAATAATTGACTTTCATCTCATAGGCCAGTCTCTATGAGTCTTTAGATAGAAACGTTATTTCCTTGTATGTTAAACATTATTCCATTTATAATTATAGAACAGAACTTTCATCCTTGGCTCATACTCTGATGTTCTTTCTCTGAGACCATCAAATACCCCCAGGCTCTGAAAAACTAATGGAAGATTACCAATGAAGTGATCTTGGGGCAGCGTTTATTTCTTTTTCCTGCAACACCTGAGCCCAGCAATTAGTTTCTCAGTCATTCAAAGGTGGTTTTCTTGAGAATTTATATTTATATTTATCTTGAGAATTTATAAGGTGCGACTTATAGAGCTAATCTAAAAGGGGTGTCATAAGACACAACAGTCCTGCCATTGTCCCTGTACAAAATGTTTGTTGGATTGCATTTTACTCTAGCTATGTCTCAGGTGACAGCCTCCTGTTGGCTCTGTTATTAATTGTCCTGTGTCCTGTTCATGTTCCTGCATGCAGGACATGGAATCAATGATATTCAATGATAATATTTTCTTTTTATATTTATGAGTCTTGACATCCGTCTCAGAATCTCTTCCTACTTCCATGCTTCATTTACTGGATATTTATGAGTGGAAAGGGATTGTGCAATGGTGTGGGTATCAGTAAGAAAATGATATGCTAACCTTTACATATTTGCAAACATTTTCTATGAACAATGACCACAGCTTTCATTAGCTTATGGAAAGTAATCTTGACCATTCTCTTTTCCTCCAAATAGAGAAAACTTTTGGGATTTTTCTTTTTGGTGAAGGAGACCAAATTTAATTACCTGATAGAAAATTACAGGCTTGGTTAATTTCCTTGTCACTGAATTTTTAAAAAAATAATCTCATAGATTCTTGAAATACATATGCAGAATAAAAAATGGAAACAATAATATAAGTTCTAGAAAGTAAAAGTTAAAGGCAATTTAAGGAAGGGAACTGAAAAAAATTTTGAAATTATCTTTTTAATGTTCTTAAAATATTAATAATGAGAGAACATATAAAAAACAAAATGAATATAGGTGAAAATGATTTTGATCAGGAAACAGGATATGGAAATTATGAAGAGGCAGAGAAATGATTTACATTGGCAATTTTGGCAGCATTGACATTTCACTAAATTATAAACACACAGGGAAGGATTTAGAAGGGCTTCTGAAAGGAAGATTAAAAAGACAGTTTGAGACAAATAAGAAATTTTGGCCAGAATGTTAGCTTTAATAAAAGAATATTAGTAGTTCCATAGAAAAAAAGTAAATAGAACAAAACTATAAACTTAAAAGTAGCATCTATAGCTAATAAAAAAACCCCTGAGATCACAAATTGAAAGTCTTATCATACTCTGGAGAATATTAATGAAAATAACCCTGATATATTCTTTTGATTTTTTTTTCAGTATTGGGGATTGAAGTCTGGGGTGTTCTACCACTGAGTCATATCCCCATCCCTTTTTAAAATTTTTTTATTTTGAGACAGGGTCTTGCTAAGTTGCCCAGCCTGGACTCCAATTTGTGATCTTCCTGTCTCAGTTTCCTAGGTTGCTGAGGTAACCACCATATGCAATGAATATTTTTGTATTTTAGTGATAGAAATGACTTCCCGCCCCTAGGAAAATGTCAATGCCAGAGAATAACACCTTATCTAAAAAGAAATAAGAGTTCAAACTGGCTTCATATTTTTCTTGAAAGCACCAATGTCAGAAGATATGGAAGAATTATCAACATTTTATGAGGAAGATTTTCCAACTTAACGTTCTATACCCAGCCATGGAAATCACGTTTGTGAAGACCTGTCTGCAAAATTCAGTGAAATACTAAAAATATTTTTAATTACATTTTCTTGGCATAATTTTAAATATTGTGAATAATCTATATTGTACATCTGAATAATTTAACAAAGACCATGCATTTGAAGACTGGGAGGATTTGAAACTTATATCGATAGGTGAAGAACAGGGGCTACTGACAAACGAGAAGAATGTATGAACAGAATGAAAATGTGTGTAGAAGAAGAGTCTGAAAACCTCCTGATGCACATCATACTGTAATCTGTCATTCCAGAAGCCTGCAACAGAAGAGTGGAGGGGATTAAAGTCCACATTCTAGGCAGCAGCTTGAGCCCTGCCATAGGTCTTGCCCATTTAGAGAAAAACTGTTTTTTTAAAAAATTTTTTATTTTGGTATCAGGGATTGAACCCAGGGTCACTTAACCACTGAGCCACATCCCTGGTTCTTTTTATTTATTTTTTTATTTTGAGACAGAGTCTTGTTCAGTTACTTAGGTCCTTGCTAAGTTGCTGAGGCTGACTTTGAACTTGCGATTCTCCTGCCTCAGCCTCCCGAGCCTCTGGAATTACGGGTGTGTACCATTATGCTAAGCAGAAAAACTGTTTTTTGAAAATGCTGTGTTCTTCTCATTTTTTTCTTTCATTTTCACCTAAGATAAAAGATTATGCCATCTACACTGGTTTACTCATAACAAAATGTATGCTGGTATCAAAACATTGCACATTCCCCCACAAATACATGCAATCACTACAAGTCAGTTAAAAACAAAGCTATCAGGGGCTGGAATGGTGGTTCAGCAGCTGGAGCGCTTGCCTGGCAAGTATGAAGACCGGGGTTCAAACCCCAGCACCATACACACAACTAAGTGTCAGAGAAACAAAGGCCAGATGAAAAAATAAAGTGATTCTCTCTTTTAAAACAAAACAAAACAAGACAAAGCTAACAAGTAAAAATATTGCATTCCATAGGACATAAAGGTAATCTTTAAAATCCAAGAATCTTGATTAAAAAAACTTCTTTTCATGGAGATGTTTATCTGACAACGGAACAGGATGTTTACAGTTGAAAATTGTCATTTAAGTCTTTATCCCAGACAAGGGAGTAAAATGGATTATTGTGTTTATTTTCTTAGCTGAGCAATTTATTACAGTGGATCAAATGAATCACACCTCAAAGCTGATTTATAGCTCAGAAATCTGTCCACCCTCTGCAGCTACAAAAAACAGATGACCTTTACTTTTATTTATAATTTCCTTTTTGTTAATTATTTTTTTGAAGGAAAAATCCGGCTTCCGATTGTGAGGATTTAAAATTGCATCCCTCTTTCAGTGTTCAGTCCTGGGTGCCTGCCTAGGTAAGGGCACTGGTGGGGAAGAAGTGGGATTCTAGTAAGCAATGGGGTATCTGGGCCTTGGCGTTCGCTGTGGAGCTGAAACCCCTGCCTCTCCTCAATTTCCTCAAAGCTTCTTTGCTATCTGAGGGAGTCTCATGCTCATTGCTGGAGAGAATCAGTCCTCTCTGAGAAGAGTCCTCCGGTGGCAGCAGCAGGGTCAAGCACTCCCAGGCCAGTAGTGAGTCTCCTCGCAACCCAACTCTGCCGCTGTTCCTGACCTCTGGGCTGTTGAGCTGGTTTTCAGCGCACTCAGATTCGGGGGCAGCGTGTGTTCCATTCCCCTCAGCAGGAGCATGTCTTGGAGCCATTTCCATCAGTGCGTTGCTGTTGAATCCTTGTTTTTACTGGGGAAGAGGGTTGGGACCTCCTAGACCGTCACCTTGTTGACATCATTCCAGGAATGCCTTGTGTGGATTTCGTCTGGTATTTTCTTATAGTGAGCTTCAGGTTGTGTGCGGTTTGCCAGGAAGACTACAGTAGTGCATCACACCAGAAGGCCCATGATTTGTTCCAATGTTGGCATGTTGACTTTGATCACCAGAACACGCTCCTGAACAGAGACTAATTTTGTCATGAGCACATATCCTGCAACAACTATCACTGCAATGTTTGCCACCAATTCAAAATTATGAGGAGAAATTCTACCCCAAGGAAGAACTTTTCTTTCTTATTTATTTATTCATTCATCCATCCATTCATTTATCCATTATATCAGTATGACATACTTATTTTATTTTATTATTTTGGTTATGATCCATTACTACCATTTATTTTGTTGCTCTGTTGTCCCAAACTTAGCCAACAAAAATACTTCAAGTTGGTTTCCCTGTCTTGGCATGTTTCCATCAATCCTGGTGTCTCACTCTTGTTCCATTTCCCAATACACAACTCTGGTTAGAATGACCTTGTAACGACTGAGAAAAAATTCTGCTGTCCCGCTGCTGGTGGGACTGCAAACTGGTACAGCCACTCTGGAAAGCAGTGTGGAGACTCTGCAAAAAGTTAGGGCTGGAACCACCTTTTGACCCAGCTATTCCACTCCTGGATATCTTCCCAAAAGAGCTAGAATCGGCTTATGATAGCGATACAGTTTCATCAATGTTAATAGCAGCTCAATTTACTATAGCAACCCAGATGCCCCTCATTTGATGAGTGGATTAAAAAACTTTGGTATGTATATACAATGGAATATTACTCGGCTATTAGAGAAAATGATATTATGGCATTTGCAGGCAAATGGATGGAGAAGGAAAAAATTTTGCTAAGTGAAATATCCCAAACTCAGAGACTCAAGGGCTGGATGTTTTCTCTCATTTGTGGAAGCTAGAATTCAAGCAAAAACAGTATGATAGATGGCTAAGCTAATAATAACCTCAACATGTATGAATTTTTACACAATTATGGTGAACCTTACCTAGGTTCCTGGGGGACGTAGGGAGAGGGGTAGGAAGGGGGGGCAGGGAATAGGAAGACCAAGGAGACCAGAGGGAGGTAGTATGGGAGAATCTAATCAGAGGGGAACCTCTGACCTCCAGAAGTCCAATTAACTTGAGGCTTAAGCATGGGGAAATATGGAACCATGGGGAACCCAAGGGAGGGAAACCATGGTCTGGCAGCAGTATTGGCTTATTCTGTCATTACACTTTTGTTTTTGATTGTTTGACAATGAACCCCTCCTAAGTGTAAGACTATGTTTATCAAATAAAAATTTTAAAAAATCTGCTGAAATGAAAATTGAAATTATTTCATACATTTTTATACTGTCTTAAGTAGTTATTATTCCCTTTTCACAAGAATTCTACATAATGAAATACTTTTAGCAGAGCCCTTTTTGGACTTAATTTAAAGAATATAGCTGGGAGCAGTGGCACATGCCCATAACCCCAGTGGATTGGGTAGCTGAGGCAGGAGGATTGCAAGTTCAAAGCTAACCTCAGCAATTTAGTGAGGCCCTGAGCAACCTAAACCCTGTCTCAAAATAAATAAATAAATAAATAAATAAATAAAAAGAGTTGGGGATGTGGCTCAGTGGTTAAATGCCTCTGAGTTCAATCCCTGGTACTATAGATATACAATTTCAAACATTATGGATCAAAAGAGTTTTTTTTTTAAACTTTTCTTTGATTGATGGAATGGGCTCTGTAGTTCAGCACAAGAAACAGACAGTTAATAGATTTTTCTTGGAGGAAGTCCAATATACTGGACCATATTCTTCCCCCTTCCAAGAAATTGCTCCTGAGGGAATGTGTAGGGCTTGGGACAATTATGAAGCACGAGCTTCCCAGAGGACACTCGAGAGCTCACACTGGTACGCTTGGGAAGTAAACAGATGGGTAAGTGCTCTCATAGCCCAGGACTGAGACCAGCTATTCCAGAGGTCCTGATGTTAACAAACAGAAGCCCCCATGTGCAGCCTAGCTGCATTTGGGGTGGAGGACAGCCCCACTACACTAGAAGAGGCAAGCAAGCTGCGAGCTTGTCCTCATACTTCTTGCTCCAGATAGGGAGTGTCTCAGAGTACTCAGACAACTTTCTCATGTTAAGTTTCAATGACTGAGAGAACTGAAGAAGAGGGTGGTCATTGCAAGGGTGGCTGAGATGGACACAGGCAGTGCTGTGAGCCTCACCTCTGGGGTGGGACATGAGAGGACCCCTGTTCAGCACTGCAAAACTAGTGTGCCCTATATCCTGTAAGGAATATGTAAATAAAGCTTGCTCTTCATCTCTAATGCACCCAAGTCGAATAGAGAAGACAAGATCTCATCATTTGATACTGAAAGCACAATGAGATCTTGACAATTGCACTGTCTGGGAGGAAAGTTGATGTAATAAAATCTTTCCAGCCAAAAGACAAGAGACTTTAAGGCAGTCTGTAGAGTTAACAGATATTTTTGGTGTGGGGATACAGAAAATTGGTGATGGGAGAGTGCAGATGAAGGAGGATCCACGTAGGCTGGTGCAGCCTGGGAAGGCTTCTCATACAAGGAGCGTGGAGTGATGTAGAGACAGCCCCAAGGACTGAAGGACCCACTGGTGAAGCATTTGGATTTCCTACTCTCATCCCACAGGGGATACTCAGAAAGGCGGGCACCTTTGACAGAGAACTTCTTCCTATGGGACGGATCCTACACCTTGGGTGTGGGTAGAGTGGAAAATGTCCTTTAATCTCTTGCTCTGCATGAAGATAAGCCTATAGTTGGTTCATTGCACCTGGTTGCAGAAAGGACAGAATTTTAAACTTCTTGGAATGTAGGGGTAGTAGGCAGCACCTCCTGAGACCCCCTTCACACAAATTCCGGGGAGCTCTTTTTGTTCCTTTGAATCCATGTGCCTCACTGTCTGCAGGCAGAGTGGAGGAGCTGAGCTGTGCAGACTCGTCTCATGTGTTCCATTTCTTGGGAATCATGTGTATCTTGAAGATCTCTTTTGTGCCAGGCTTTATCTTGGACACTGGGGAATCACAGTGGTGAATGAGGCTCACAGGGGCATGCCTTCTAGAAGCTTTCATCTGACAGCGCAGCTGGATGTAAGTCCGTTATAGTGATGATATCATGGTAAATTGTAGTGGTGTTAAAAATAGGGGCAGTGAAGGTTCAGGTCAGAATACCCAGCAAGGCACAGAAAGCCTGTAAGCCTCCTTTGGGATGTTTACATTGTGGCCTAAGGGGTGAAGGGGAATTAAATGAAGTAGGAGAGGAGGGAAGGGTGGTGCCAGAGCGTTCCAGGCAACAGGATGACTAGGGTGGGACTGGGAGAAATCTGTGTTCAAAGGAATTTAAAATTCTCAAATTTGACTCAGAGGTGACACAGGATCAGGCTGATGATGGCAAGGACAGGAATGGGTCACAAGGAGACCATCAGAGTCAGGCTGGAGGGAGGGAAGGAACAGAGGAGATACAAGATAGCATCTGCTGGACCATTAGTGGAGAGAGATCAAATCAATCGGACAACAGTTGGCCAGAAGGAAGCTATTTGGGTCCAAAGGTAGGCATTACATGGTCATCCTCCATTCCAAAGTGTACTATACCGGTGCGTGGCACTTGGAGCCAAAAGAGTAAAGATCACGTCCTGCTACTTAATGGTGTGTGACCTCGGGGCAACGCACACAGCTTTTTGAGCCTCAGTTTCCTCACTCAGCTTGGAATGATAGCAAGTTCTACCTCTAGTGTCTCTTTTTAAACCTTTTTCAGTACTGGAAGTTGAACCCAGGGTGCTTTGCCACTGAGCTACCTCCCCAGCCCTTTTTATTTTTTATTTTGAGACAGGGTCTTGCTGAATAGCCAAGGTTGGCCTGGAGCATATAATCCTCCTCAGCCTCAGCCTCTGGAGTTGCTGGGATTACAGGCATGTGTCCTCATGCCCAGCTCTGGTGATACTTGAGGGGATTTTGGACATTCTGGGTTAGGGCCTCTAGAAAGATGCACGGAACCCAAGTTCCCTTCCCTCCGACACTGAAGTTCCCCTTCCCCGTTCCAACCTCAATGAGGAGGCTCTGCAGGAACTCTCTCTGCTCAGTTTTGCTTTACAGGTAATCTTCTCTGGGGGTGGTGAGTGTCTTGCTCTGGGACTGTCCTCTCAGATCTGGGGGAGCCAGGCTTTCAGCCCAGTGTGTTGAGTCCTTAGTTTAGTTGAGTGGACACAACCCTCAGACATCACTGACATCCTGGTATTTCTGTCCAGGCCCTGGGATCTGAGCCCTCCTCTCCTCACCTGTTCAAATAGTTAGTTGCTTGTCACTTTCCACTCTCTGCTCCTGTCTGTTGCTGGTAACAGGCAGCACTTGGTCCCTTCCATTCCACTGAATTAAGTAGCCTTCCAATGTCTGGGACACATTAGCATCCAATGTTCCTCTGGCATGTGATGTATCTGTCTATTACAACATATGTCGTGTTTCTAGTTTGCCTTGACTAGTTTGAGGCAATGAACGATTAGTAGTGAGCAAAACAGAAAGGTAGCGTATTTCCAGGGTGAGAAGTGAAGGCGATTAAGGAAGCAAAGAAAACCAAGATAAATCTTAGCATGTGGAGAGTGCCATGAGATCAGCAAGCACTCAAGGTGATAGGGTCACTGGCAGGTGAGGATGGTTTCTTTATTTTCTTTCTTTATTTAGCATTGAAGATTGAACACAATCCTCTAAGCAACTTGGTGAGACCACGCCTCTCTCTGAGGCTGGCCTTGAATTTGCAGTCCTCCTGCCTCAGTCTCCCAGGTTGCTGGGATTACAGGTATGCAAGGCTAGCTTCTTTAAATAAGAAGCCAAGAAAGGACTCTATAAGATATTGGAAATCAGACTTAAAAGTTGAGACTCATTAGTAATTTAATTGGAACTGTTTTATGTTTATGTTTTGATTTAGAAAGGATTAGAGTTTTTATGATAATAAATTTTCCCAGCCTACAACATGGCATATTTTCTCCCCTTTATTTGTATCTTGTGTTTTCTGCATAAGTTTTTTTTTTCCTTCTACAGGTCTTATACTTGGTGACTTAAAAAGTGTTCTATTTCTAGTTTGTGGTTGCTAAAATTAAGAAAATCTGTTTTATATGTATCTCCTGAATCCAGCCCCCTTTGGGTAATAATCTCTATCTGTGGATACTTGCCTAGTCCACACTGTGTAAATATCAAATGAACAAGTGAATGTCTTCTAGTACAGTAAACACCACCTGTTCCTGCCTCATCAGAGTTCCTTTTTTTGTGGGTGGGGGAGAAGTGTATGAGTTCATGGAGGAAATGGGATGAAGGGATCCGTTTGATGTAGCTGAAGATAAGAGCTCAAGTTTTAGAGTTTGGGAACATAGGATTTTAATCATTTTATGTATTTATTTTTAGTACCAGGGATTGAACCCTGTGGTATTTAACCACTGAGTCACATCCCCAGCCCTTTTTTATTTTTTTATTTTGAGAAAGTTTCTCACTGAGTTGCTCAGGGCCTCGCTCAGTTGCTGAGGCTGGCTTTGAACTTGTAGTCCTCCTGCCTCAGCTGCCCTAGTGGGTGGAACGACAGGCAGGCGTCACCACGCCCAGCTGTGAATCTTAGTTCTACCACTTAACTGCTGTGTGAATTATGCATGTTCTCTGAACATGACTTTCCTCGCCTATAAGTAGAGATAATAAATGGCTTCTTCTTGATAGGTAATAAAGGTTAAACAAGACAGGCAAAGCACTTGGGGAAGCATCCTGACAGCACTCAATACACCCTGATTAGTATTTAACAATTTGATGACTGTTTGTCTTTGAAATTTAAAAATCCCAAGATGTGTAAATGTATGAGTCTTTTTAACCTTCAAAAATTATGGGCAGAGTTCATAGAACCATTTAGATTTACAAGTGCATGACCCTTCCACTTTCGTAGAAAATGTTTCTGGCTCTAATATTTTACTTTGTTCCTTCCTTTGGGGTTTCTCGAATCCTTGGATTGGATCTTGGACCTCTATTCCCTATGATTTATTTTCTCATTATTTTAATTTTTTTGTATCCTCATCTTAATTTTTGTGTTTTATAAAATAGATGATCCCTTTTGGAGTGTCTATGCAAGCTAATATTATCTGTATACAGTGCAAGTTTCAAAATTCACCTTTTTATGTTGAAATATTTTAAATTATAATTATTGTGGTGTTAGTCCCCTAAACATTTATCCTGCATCTTAAAAAAGAAAAAAATCCACAAACTTTTTACATCCCAAATAGCATTTTTACACCAATCTAATGAATAGCTCTCTGTTATTGTCTATTCCTAGTCCATATTGAAATTTCTCTAGTGATCCCCCAAACTATTCTTAGCAGTTGGTTTGTCAAAACAGGAATCCAGGTCAGGAACTTGCATTGCAGCTGGTTGCTAAGATTTTTGCTGCGGATTTTTCAGGCTATAACAATTCGTTTTTCCCCCAGTGTGATTCACTGAAGAGGTCAACCCTATTTCCTCTTTTTCCCAGGCCAGTTCATTAACTCCAGCATCACCTGGAACTTGTTTTCTCAAAATTTTAGGTCCCAGCCCAGACCACTCAACACAAAGCCGTGTTGACTCCTGTGCCCATTGTGACACATGCTTTCCCTACCAAGGGTCCTTCTGATCATTTCCTTCTAGTAGAAATAGCTTGTTCCTTGGGATCCTGCATTCCTGTAACTGGGAGTTTATTGCTAGTAGTCTGATTACATATAAGTGAAGCATTTTGGACTAAAATACATCATGTGATGTTGTGTGCCATGACTGACCAATGCTAAGCACCCTTACTGGATTTGGGGATTGATAATTGGATAAACCTCTGTTTCCCCTCTGCGTGACATTAATTTGGGGTCAAATACCTGCATCTCTATCAGCTGTTCACTGAATGGCATTAGCACCGTTTTATAATCTTACTTATCCTTGCTTGAACTTATGTTTGATTAGAGTTTGAAAGTTTTCTCACATAGGTCTTAAATACCTTTTTTTTTTTTTCAGGGCTGAGGATCGAACTCGGGCCTTGTGCGAGCTAGGCAAGCGCTCTGCCACTGAGCTAAATCCCCAGCCCCTTAAATACCTCTTTTGAAGTTTTTCCCTGTAGTTATTTTGTCCCTCCCTCTCTTTTGGTCTTATTTGAAGTGATTTCTTCTCTTTCATCGCATCTTTTAGCTGGGTGGTGTTTGTAAATATGAAGATGATTGATTTGTGTGGGTCGATTCTATACCTCGATATTGTTCTCAATTTTCTTACTGTTTTCCAAAGATTTTTTGGGGTGGGTGTTATCTAGAAAATATTTTCATCTGTAAATAGAGGTAATTGTACCTCTTTTTCCTCCACTTCCTTTATTTTTTTGAAGCTTTAATTTTTTGGTACTGGGGATCCAACCCAGGGGAGCTTTACCACTGAGTTACACCCTCGGCCCTTTTTATTTTTTATTTTGAGACATGGCCTTGCTTCATAGGCTGACCTCAAACTTCCATTGCTTTTGCATCATCCTATCCAGTCACTGGGATTAAAGGCATGCCCACCATACCTGTCTCTTCCTTTTCATTTTTATCATTTTAATTGATTTTTCCTTTCTGATGGTGTTGCATAAGTCCTTCAATGCAATGTGAAGTAGTAATTTTATTTTGTCTTATTTTTTGGTACTGAGGATTGAACCCAGGGGTGCTTAACCACTGAGCCACATCCCCAGTTCTTTTGTTTTCAGACAGGGTCTCACGAAGTTGCTTAGCGTTTTGCTAAATGACTGAGGCTAGACTTGAACTTTGATCCTCCTGCCTCAGCCTCCTGAGCTGATGGGATTACAGGCATGCACTACCATGCCCAATGTATTAAAATATTTCTGAATATTTTTTTTAATAGTCTGAGTGGAAAAAGATATTGTACATACCTTTTACATGTTTGCTAGAATCTCCTGCAGCAGCAGGTGACCCTGACACTTCTTTAAGGGTGGCTCTTTGAGAAGCCAGACTATTTCTGTTTTTTGGTTTTGGAGACGGGGTCTTGCTATATTGCCCAGGCTGGCCTTGAACACTTCCTACCTCAGCCTCCTGAGTGCTGGGATGATAGGCCCGCGCCACCAGGCCTGGCCAGACTGTGTTTATGCCATCAGTTACTTCCTGACTTCCCTGACAGAGGGTCACACACACCGTTCTAGGCCTGATGGTGATGTGTGCCCGTTCCAGGCAAAAGCTTTAGGAGTGATTGTGTTCCTATTTGTTCTCTTGCTCCTTCCTTCTTTTTCCTAAGAAAGGCACATCCCCAGATGGCACTGATTCTTCAGCTTGAATCCCTAAATGAAGAGGACTCAGGAAGCAGTTAATCAAAGGTATCCACAACTTAGTTCATGGGTAATATAAGTGGGAAACAAATCTTTGTCCTTTTAATCTTCTGAGATTTCTGGGTATTTTCTCTCACAGAAAAAACTGATTAATACAATCGTTTATTTTCCATTGCGGAATTCAGTTGGCTCAGACTTTCCATCCTTTCAAGGGTTATTTTTGGTGTGTTGCCGTTTCTGAAGATTGTTTATTTCATCTAGTGTAACACATTTATTTGTATGGACTTAAGCAAAGTAGTCTGATGATTTTAAAAAGCGTTTATATCTCCCCCCTTCCTTCCTGCCTGTCTCCCTCCCTCCCTCTTTTCTTTCTCCATTTCTTTCTTCCTTTCTTCCTTCTTTCTCTTCTTCTTCCTCCCTTTCCCAATTTTCCTCCTTCTCCTCCTCCTTTTTCTGCTTCTGCTTCCTGCTTCCTTCTCCTCCTTTTTCTAGAGACACAATCAGAAGTTTATTTAAGAAAGTAGAGGCACATTCAAGGGAGAATGTGGGCCATCTTCAGAAGAAAAACCAGTGCCCCTGTCCTTTCTTATTTTGTCTATTTGTGTTTTCTCTCTTTCCTTGATTAACAAGTGGCTTCTCTCTTTTATCTGTATTTTCAAAGAAAAAATTTTCAGAGAAAAAAATTTTAATAGCTAAAAAAATTTTAATCAGCATATCCATCACTGCAAATATTTATCACTTCTCTGTTTAAGAATGTTTTTGCTGGGCATGGTGGTGCACATCTGTCATCCCAGTGGCTTGGGAGGCTGAGGCAGGGGGACGGCAAGTTCAAAGCCAGCCTTAGCAATTTAGTGAGGCTCTGTCTCAAAATCAAAAAAAATAAAAAGGGCTGGGGATGTGGCTCAGTGGTTGAGTGCCTCTGGGTTTAATCCCTGGTACCAAAAAAAATGTGCACTGTAGTTATACATAACAGTGAGGTTCATACATGCATGGAATATAATTTGCTTTACTTCAGTCCCCTTCCTCTCCCTCACTCCCTGATTCCCCTTCCTCTACTCTAGTGGTCTTTCTGTTATTTATTTATTATTTTTCAATTGGAGCTTTATAGATATACATGAAATTTATAGACGTACATGAAGTTCACCATGGTATATTTATATATACACATAGCATAATTTGGTCAATTTAATTCCACAGTTCCTCTTTTCCTGTCTCTCTTCCCTCTCCTCTACCAAATCTTCTTTTACCTATTATGAAATCTATAGAACATGATTAACTATAGTCACCTTGCTATGTGATAGATCTCCAGAATTTATTCCTCCTACCTGTAATTTTCATTCTGCAATGTATACACGTATGCATACATCACATTGTACCCAATAAATATATATGAAACTAAAAAATTAAAAATGAAAAAATTCGACAGGTTTATTGAGATGTGGTCCCCACACTATACCATACAATCCACCCATTCACAGTGCATCGTTAATAGCTTTTAGTATATTCATATAGTGGATTAATCACACAACTGAATGTGGAAAGTTTTCCTCACTCTCATGGAAACTCCCCACTCCTGAGCCATCTCCTTCACTTGCCCGTCTTTCCCAGCCCCTGACAATCCCAAGCCTACTTTCTGTCTGTAGATTCGCCTGTTGTGGACACTCACGTAAATGCAACCTTGCAGCGTGCAGCCTTTTATGACTGGCTCCTTCCACGTGGCCTAATGTTGTTAAGATCCCCATGTTGCAGCAGGAATCATTCCTTTCTGTTGCCAAATACTATTCCACCGTAGAGTTATGCTGCATTTTTATTTATGCATCCACCTGTGGGTGGGCATTTGGGTTGTTTTCAGTTTTGTCCATTATGAACAATGAAGTTAACAACATTTATGACAAGCTTCGTGTGGATGTACGCTTTCACGTCTCTTGGATACACCTTGCGGCAGAATTGCTGGGTCCTGGGTAATCCTGTCTTTAGCCTTTCGAGGAAATGCCACGGTGTTTTCCAAAGAGGCTGCACTGCTTTCCCGTCCGAGCAGCATGCTTGGAGGCTCCGTTTCTGCACATCCTGGTTAGCCTTGCTGTTATCTGGCTTGCTGACTCCAGCTGTCCTAGAGGGTGTGGAGTGCTAGCTCACTCCACGTATGTCTGGCTTATTTTTCTTCTTCTTTTTTTTCATGTGAAACAATTTTATTTTATAGTTTTAATCAAAACCACAGGCACTGTTTTCTTTTTCTTTAAAGAAAGAGGGACAGTGAGAAAGAGAGAGAGAGAAAGAGAGAATCAATTTTTATTGAGTTTTTCACTTGGCTTTCGTTGCTCCAACACTTCGTTGTGTACGTGGTGCTGGGGTTTGAACTCCTATACTCGCACATGCCAGGCAAGCACCGTAACTGCTGAGGCCGCTCCAGCCTCCAGACGCTGTTTTCTTCATATGAAAACATTAGTTTCACATACCTATAAAAGATGATTATATAGACTCATTTAAAGAAAAATGTATTCCAGTATACGGGATCAGCGAGTTTACTTGGAAAAACTCGTATCTGGACCAATTCCTAAAATATATCATTGTTAGTTGTCTTTTTGCTATTGAATTGTAATTGCTGTTTGTATAGTTTAGACTAAAATCCCTTGTCTACAATTGGCAAAAATTTTCTCCCACATTCAATGAGCTGTTTTTTTCCTTTCCTGATTATATCCTTTGAAGCACAAGTGTTTTAAAGTTTGATGATGTGCAATTTATCTACTTTTTATTTTGCAGTGTGTGCTTTTGATGTCATAGCTAAGAAATCACTGCCTGGTTTGAGGTCCCGAAGATCTATGCATATATTTTCTCCTCTGACTTTCACAGTTTTAGCTCTTACACTTATGTCTTTGATCCATTTTCAATTAAATTTGTATACAGTCTGAGGTAGGGGTTCAAATCTGTTTTTTAGAAGGTTGTTCCTGAACCATTTGTTGATGGGAGGTGTTCCAGTGGTGAGCATAGCTGCCTTCCGAAACTATTTGTTGAGAAGACCAAAGAACTGTTTCTGTTACTTTGTTTTTTGATTTCTAATTCAATTTTGGCTTAAAATTTTCCCCATGATTTCCTTAAGCTTATTTTTGCTGTCCTTATTTGCATTAAATCTTAGTTCCTACATTTTATTCTTTATTTTTACCTGTGTAAGTATTTAAGGCATGAGTTTTCATTGGATTACCGTGTTAATAATATTCCATAGCTTCTGATAGCTAGTAGTTATTATTGTCATTATTCTCTAAAATTTCTACCATTTATATCTTTAAAAATTATCTTATTTTTAATCAACACTTAATTGTACAGATTTATTGGGTACAATGTGATAATTCAACACGCATTAACTTGTGATTACCAGAGGGTGGGCAGAGCAGGGCTGGTGATGGACGTAGGTTGGATAACAGGCAGCAAAATACCGTTAAGTAGAAGGAATAAGTTCCAGAGTTCTATAGCACAGCTGGGTGACTACAGTTGGCAACAGTCTGTTAAATATTCTGTGAAATTTTAGGTTTTTAGAATATCTAACTCCTTTGGACCCAACAATTATTTAATAAAGGTATTTATTTTTTCAGGTTGACAGGTCATTTTAATTTTTTTTGATTTTGTTATCACTTTATCATTAATTTTTATTGCATTGTTGTCAGAGATCAGTTGAATTATTGCTACTGTTTGGAAATTGTTTGAGGGTTTTCTCTGCAACCTTACATATTGTCTTTTTTCTGTGTGTTCAACAGGGATTTGAAAGTAACCTGTGTTCATTATTGTGATTGAAATAGTGATTCACGCACACATACACACATTCTTACTCGTATTTTATTTAGTATTCTCTACTTTTACTTTTTATTTTATTTTATTTACTTATTTATTTTGGTACTAGGGATTGAACCCAGGGGCCCTTAATCACTGAGCCACATTTGCAACCTATTTTTATTTTTTATTTTTGAGATAAGGCCTTGCTGAATTGCTGAGGCTGGCTTTTGACCTTGTGATCCTCCTGCTTCAGCCTCCTGAGCCCCAGGGATTACAAGCATGCGCCACTGTGCCTGGCTATCTTTGCCTTTTAATCACTGATCTGGGGGCTGGAGCAGTGGCTCAGTAGTTGAGTGCACCTGCCTGGCATGTGCTAGGACCTGAGTTCAAACCTCAGCACCACATACACAGCTATATGTTGGAGAAACAAAAGCCAGATGAAGAAATAATTTAAAAAAAAAATCATCAGTCTGACTTGGAATGATAAAAGTTAATGTTAAGTCTCTTTTTATTAATGTGCTTCTATGTTTTCTTGTATCTTCTATAGTTTCTATTTCAAGAAAACTTTGCTGTTTTATGTGGTGCTTAGATATTACAGGTGTTGCATTATTAACAATTTTTTTGTGAATGCAGGTTTCATTTTTATTAGGCAGCCTGCGTATTGTTTAGTCCTTTTTGTCCTGAGTCATGCCTTGCGTGGGATGAGGATCATGTTCTTTTGTTTGTGTTACCCTCTTTTGCTTTTGCCCATCATTTTTCATTCTCAACCATTCTGAATCACTTTATTTTTGACTATTTGTTGATCCTGTGAAAGAGAAAATACATTTACTTTCGGGAGAGTTCTCAAAGTTTCACTTAATGAACACAGCTAAGACACATTCTCCAACCTAGTCATTATAGTAACAAAGGTGAATTTTTATCTTTACCTGATCTCCCAACTCCAGATCTCTCAGTTGATTCCACACATGGGAGGGGAACAGGATCTTCCTGTATCGGCCTTGATATCTCTACCTGCTCAAATAGTTTCAGTGACTCCTTATAACATCTAAGATTCCAGATTTTTTGCTTGCAATTCTGATATCCAAAGTTGATATCCAGTTTGTTCCCTTTCCTGCTTTATCTCAGTCAATTATCTCTCTACCTCAAGCTCAGAGCCGCTGCTTCTTGTCCTGAGCCTGTTCAGGGTTTCCTTCCTCCTGGCCTTTGTCCCAAGAGTTTGTTTCACTATGCTGACAGCACCCATCTGGTAGGACTCTCAACTACATTTCTGTCCCAGAAGCCTTTTGATTCTGCTGTGGTCTGTTTGTTATTACAAATTCTCTCTCTCTCTCTCTCTCTCTCTCTCTCTGTGAGTGTGTGTGTGTGTGTGTGTGTGTGTGTGGTTTTGAGATTCTGTACACTAGAGGTTATGATTTCTTCTTTGCTATTCCACTGATACCTTGGAGTGCATAGTGGGTCTTTACTAAATAGTTTGGTTGTTGAATACTCGTTTCTGGAAGAATGGGTAGTATGACATTTTGTCTTTAGGATACTGACTCTGGGTATGATGGATCAGAACGGTCCATCCTGGGGTCTAAGAGTGGTTTGAATGGGTTGGGGACTCTGAATCAAAATTTTAGAAGATATTAATATAGGCAGTTTCATCCATCCCATTAGATTGCAGATTCTCTGAAGTTAAGGATCACCACTACGTTATTTACCTGACACTATACTGGGTCCAAAGGTGGGACTTAATATCCGTAGAATGACTGAATGAGTGAACAGACGAATGTTTTTGGACTCTTCTGAGAGTGCCACTAAAGGGAAAGAAAGTACAACCAAATATAATTGGATCAGATAAGAATGTAGAGAAATACAACAAGGAATCTATTTCAAGTATCTTACACTGTGTTCCCCAAGCTTTCTAGCATAGCATGTTTAGTAGAATTTAATAAAATTTTACCGTGCACATAGTAGGTGGTCAATACATTATGAAAAGCATTTTCATTTTTCCTTCTTCTCTAGAGTTCAGAGAATGGCGTGGTCACCAATATTCTAAAGTGAACTATTTTTACAGAATTTTAATAGAGTTCACTCCAGATCTTTTCCTCTGACTTCTGGAATCATGGCAGAAGGGAATCAGACCAACAGCTTTGAGTTCCTCCTCTGGGGACTCTCAGAGCAGCCAGAGCAGCAGCATATCCTCTTCCTGCTGTTCTTGTGGATGTACGTGATCACCGTGGCTGGGAACCTGCTCATTGTCCTGGCCATCCGCGCCGACGCGCGTCTCCACACGCCCATGTACTTCTTCCTGGCCAGCCTATCATGTGCAGACATCCTGTTCACCTCCACCACCGTGCCCAAGGCCCTGGTGAACATGCACACTAAGAGGAGGTCCATCTCCTATGCAGGATGTCTGACTCAGCTCTATTTCTTCTTGACTTTTGGGGACATGGATATCTTTCTCCTGGCCACCATGGCCTATGACCGCTTTGTGGCTATTTGCCACCCTCTCCACTATACCATGATCATGAGCTTCCAGCGCTGCATGCTCATGGTGGCTGCCTGCTGGATCCTCACAAATTCGGTAGCCATGACCCACACCTTCCTCATATTCCGGCTCTCCTTCTGCTCTAAGAAGATTATTCCTGACTTCTTCTGTGACCTGGGACCCCTGATGAAGGTCTCTTGCTCCGATATCCAGGTTAATGAACTTGTACTTCTCTTCTTGGGGGGTGCAGTTATTTTAATCCCCTTCTTACTCATCCTGATCTCTTATATCCGGATTGTGTCAGCTATCATCAGAGTTCCTTCTGCCCAGGGAAGGCTCAAGGCTTTCTCTACCTGTGGCTCACACCTCTCTGTGGTTGCCCTGTTCTTTGGGACAGTGATCAGGGCTTATCTGTGTCCCTCGTCCTCTTCCTCAAACTCAGTGGTGGAGGATACGGCGGCAGCTGTCATGTACACAGTGGTGACTCCTCTGCTGAATCCCTTCATTTATAGCTTGCGGAACAAGGATATGAAGGGGGCACTGGTCAGACTTCTCAGGGGCAAAATCTCCTTCCTGAGGGGCCAGTGACTTCTGCAGGGAAA
>PVKS010028276.1:0-26615 GCA_004027875.1 Aplodontia rufa | reverse complement strand
AGTTCTGAAGGATCTTGCAGATTGTCCACTGACACAGCCATCCTGGATTGAACTGCCCGCATGGTGCTTGCGCCGACGAGGGCACCCTATGAGAGCGGGTCCACTCGTGCCTCAGTAAGCCCACCACAGCGTAAGCGACTTCCAGGACCCAATCACATTTGCAGATGACTTATGTGTTTGCAAATGTCTTCCACAAGCAGAGCCTAAATCTCTCTGCTGGCCTTCCCACCTGCTGGTCTTGGTTGTGAGGGTCTTAACAGCACAAGAGGTCCAGTTCTTCTCCATCTAAAAGCAACCTGATGTACCCTCACCCAGCCTTCCCAGGCTAACCCCCCTTGATCTTTTCAATCATTGTTCATATCATCCTTCCACCTCACACCGTGTCTTTGTTCATTTTCAGTGTCCACTCAGGAACACAAATGCTGACTAGTGGAAAATTTGGCAAGCTTATCAAACACATGGCTTAGGGGCTGGAGCGGTGGCTCAGTGGTTATGGGGCTTGCCTGGCGTGTGCGAGTATGTGAGTTCAAACCCCAGCACCACATACACAGCAGCAGCCCAGGAATGAGGGTCATATGAAAAACTAAATAAAGATTGCTTCTCTCTCTCAAACAAACAGAAAATGCATGGCTTAGGATATCTCCTACTGATGCAAAGAATGATTTTGCAGTGGTATGTTTATTACATACACACATGCACATGTGCATATAAAATTATTGTGTGTGTTCATACACATAAAATTGCATAATCATAGATTGTAAACTAAAAGCACTACACTTCTTTCAAACATGTCATCAGAAGACAGCAAATCCTTCATCCCATTCTGTATGGTTGGTATTTGGGGAACCAAAGATAAGACCATATACTTGCCCCTATTTCATCTTATCTTCATAAAAAATGGTCTGTGATTCCAAACTACATTCTTTTCCTCCCCTAGCATTATTAGATTTTATTTTTGTCAATCTAGTATGTTCTGAAAGGAGCCGCTATTGCTCTTTTGTTTTCCTGCCTTCTCATTGTATGGGCACTTTTAATATGTATGTTGATCATTCATACTTTCTCTTCTCTGAATTGCATGTTCAATCTCTTTCCCATTTTTTTTTAAGAGAGAGAGAGAGAGAGAAAGAGAAAGGGAGAATCACTTTATTTTTTCATCTGGCCTTTGTTTCTCTAATACTTAGCTGTGTATGTGGTGCTGGGGTTCAAAGGTGACTCCCTGAGCATGCCAAGCAAGTGCTCCAACTGCTGAGCCCCTGCTCCAGCCTGCTTTCCCATTGTTTTGACTGAGTTATTGTGTGCGTGTATGTATTGATCTGTGCCGGTAGTGCACGCATGTAATCCCAGAGACTTGGGAGGCTGAGGCAGGAGGACCGCAAGTTTAAAACCAGCCTCAGCAACTTAGTGAAGCCCCAAGCAACTTAGTGAGACCCTGTCTCAAAATAAAAAAAATAAAAAGGGCTGGGAATGTGGTTCAGTGGTTAAGAGCCCCTGGGTTCAATCCCTGGTACCAATAAAATAAAATAAAATAAATAAATCTGTAAGATTTTTGTTTTTGTAACAGGAGGGCTTTTGGTTTATTTGTATTTTTTAAATTTAAGTACCAGTCCCTATATGGATACAGCAAATATTTTCTCCCAGGTAGGGGTAGTTCTATAAATATTGGAGCCTTTTCCTACGAAAATTTTTTTTATCTGATTTTATTTTTTCTACACTTAGTTGTGTATGTGATACTGGGGATCAAACCTGGGTCCTTACACATGCCAGGCAAGCAGTCTACCACTGAGCCACCTCTCTAGCTCATGCTATGCAAATTAAAAAAAATTTTTAAAGGGTATTTTTGTACTATGTAGCATCTCTTAGATTTAATGTAGTAAATGAGTCCATTTCTTTATTTCTTGATTACTTAGTCCTACCAAACAATATAAATATTCATCTGTATTTTCTTTTTTATTTTTAGGTCTCTAATCAATCTGTAATTTATCTTTGTGTATAGTGTGAAGTTGGGATCTAGCTGTTTTTCCTAATTGAAAATCCAATCATCCCTGCATCTTAAACCGAACAGTTCATTTTTTGCTCACTAATGTCTAATGCCAGATCTATTAGATACCAAGTACTAATAATGGCTTGGATGTATTTTGGGGCTATTTTGTTCCACGAATTTATTTAACTCCGCTGTAGTACCCATGGCGTACGGTGGGGCAATTCTTTAAAATTGTTCATACAAATTTTAGGATTATCTTTTCCACTTCCATTTATTAAAAACCACTATTGATATTTTAATCAGATTTACAGACTGATTTGGAAACAAATGTCAGTTTTATAATAAACTATTTACAATCCATGAGTATGGTATACCTCACCACCTGTCTCAGGTTTTTAAAATTTTTTTTACTAATGTTTTATATTTTTCATCCAGAAAGATTTTGCATAACTTGTAGATTTATTACTGAATACCTTTAAATTCCTTTCTCTTTGGAATTGGAATTTAAAAAATATATATTTTGCAATTATTATAATTGTCTAACATAGCTATTGATTTTTATTTATACTTGGCAATCTTGCCAAATTTCTACTTTGATGCTAAAAGCTATCTGGGATGTCTCACATTTCCATTAGTCAATACTGACTGCAATGTACAATTTCGTTTCTTTCTTTGTTGCCTTGTGTGTGGGTGTGGGTGTGGGGGGCTGCTGAGGAATCAATCCCAGGGTCTTGCAAATGCTAGACAAGCACTCTACTGCAGAGCCCCAGCCCCAGCTCTTACTTTCTTGACTTCTTGCAGTTGGCCAGGGCCTTCACCTAATGTTAGACAGGAGTGGCGATACTGCTCAGCTTTGCTTTCATGATTCAAACGCCAATCAGTTGTTTCCCAAGAGTCGTGCTCTCCATTCCCTCCCTCTTTCTTCTTTATATTCCTTTCAGGTGGTTGTTTTATTATAAAATGATAAAGAACACACTGACATGAAATCATTTAAGGACGTGATCCTCTGTTAAAAGCATTTTCTTTGGCCTTGGCATCAGCCGGGGAGAAAATGTTGCAAGAATTGAGGGGGTTCTGCTCTGTTTCTTAAACGCAGATCTAACCCCTCTTGAATAGGAGAGAGAGCTCCTTGAACATCCTCTCAGAGGAGGGTGGGAGAACTTATGTTTAACTTGCAAGAACTCAGTCACATGGTCCTACCTACAAGGGTAGCCGGGAAAGTGAGTATGTGACATTTTTACTTATTTTGTCATAAAAATGTATGTTTTCTATTTAGCATGATTTTTGCTTGCATTTCTCTCTCTTTCTTTCTGATGCTGGAGACTGAACCCAGGGCCACATGCTTACAAGACTAATGCTCTACCACTGGGCTTTATCCACAGCTAGCTTCTCTAAGAGAGGAGGACAGTGAGAGAGAATCAATTTTTATTGAGTTTTTCACAAGGCTTTTGTTGCTCTGACACTTAGTTGTGTATGTGGGTGTTGTGGTTTAAACCTGTGTATTTGTGTATGCTGGGCAAGCGCTGTAACTGCGAGCCACTGCTCCAGTCCTTGGCTTCTCTTTTTTTATTCCCCATGCCTTCTAGGGATTGATTGCTTTTTCCTTCAGAGTTATTTATTTTACTGTTCTCTCAGAGGTTACCTTTATATTCTATATGTGCATACATGTCTTTAAAAAAATATCTCTCTGCAAATCCTAAATAATATTAGCACCTTAGAGTTTTTTATTATGATTACTACCTTCTATATTTTCTGTGTTATCATTGTCTATAGTTTAGATTCCAATTAGTTATGGTTAGTATTTTTAAAGCATTCTCTGCTTATTCAGATAGCTCATATGTTTATCCGTTTATTTATTATTTCTTCTAGATAATATTTCCTTCCTGGACTCAGTTTCCTCTTATTTAAGTACATCCTTTAGTAGTTCTTTCGATATGGATCTCTGGGTAGTAGCCCCTCTTAGTCCTTGATGGTCAGAAACTATTTTTATGTCTGATTCTCAGTTCTAACTTCCCATTTGTATGGGCACATTTCCTGCTCCCTTATGGAATGAACCCCTGTCCCTGGATGTCAGTGCCTACACTGGGTTCTGATGTCCCTGACTTCCTCTGAACTCGCTGGTCTGCTCCCACTCTGGTTCAAGCCCCCCAATCTCTAGCATGTGAAAATTTCCCTTCCTTTGTTTTGAGTTCAGCTTTATATTGTTATATTTCATCTTGTGTTTATCATAGGAAGTGGGGGAGGGTCTACATTAATCTTTTTAGTTACTATTACTGGAAGTCCAGATTCTATTTATAACCAATTTCCCCCTTAGTGATGCTTTTGATTCCCCTTTAAAATAAATACCATATATTTTGACAGAGAAAACAGACATGACAGGGACAGCTGGACACTTCTTATTCTGTTTCAGCAAAAGTTACAAAGTTTCTAAAATTTTGGTGCGCAGAGAACATTCCCCAGGCAATAATTTAAGAGAAAGTCATCGCCTGCCAAGAAATGGAATTTTCCATAGTTTCTATTTTCCTGCATCTCGCTCCCATCTTCTTGCTTTACAGAGGTGATCCCTACGGGAAAACCTGTTCAATATTTGTTTCACACCCTCCACACTAAGAATGCCAGAGTGCAGATCGAGAAATCTGGCTTGGTAAGGAAGCCATCCCCAGGCCAAACCCAGAGCTCTGAGACTTCTGTAAATCAACAGTTGGCTGGAGGCTGAACTGGTTCCAAATCCTGGGAATTCATAGTTTCTAATAGATGACTGGGATTGATCTCATTTGCATTTCATTATGACTCAGGAATTCCCTGCTACGGCATCCCTGGGCAGATTAAAAAGCAATGGTTTTGTCAGCCTGAGGTCTTCTTCCCTGCCAGCACACCGGCCTGGAAGACTTCCATCCACCTTGGTGAAAGGACCAAAACTCTCCCATTGAGGCAGAATGGTTCATTTCAGGCTGCCAGAGTGGAGCCAATGTGGGAATGGTGGGATGGAAATACAGCTCCTCTGAGTGCTCACAGGCCCTGAGGGTGGCTGGAGATTCAACTTCCAAACAATCATAAATGGGCCGACCTGAGAGGCCACAGGTGGTGGAAAGCCATGCATGGAAAGGCTGGAGCCACAGCTAATTTCCACACAGCGTATTTCAGGTATGATCTCGCTGCACATATCCTGACCTAGGGAAGATGGCCTGAACGGGTGCTGGGTGGGGATAAGATCAGACAGGCCCCAGCAATCAACTGTGCCCTCAGCAAACATCAAAAGATGAAAGAGTATATTTTTCAAAACAAATGTTAGCTTTGCATTAGAAAATGCTGCTGTCCGATCGTCAAAGCTTTTTCCTTCGGGATGGAGAGCGGCAACCTCTACTTGGGAAGCATGGGTTCTCTTGAGAAATGGAAGTCACTTTGCCATTGCTCTCGCTCTGGTCATTTCTCTTTGCGGACACCAGAGGAGTTGCTGGACAGTAAATGGAAATCCTGCTAAATGGAGACCCAGAGGCACATTGCCACCTTCAGCCCTTCCCTTCGTCACATAGGCAGAGCCATCTCTTTTTCCTAAGGTCAGATTTCATCTGATGTCATCCAAGGGGCTGGAATGCTGAGTTCTAGTGAAGATGCAGCTGAGGTCTGTTTCATGGAATGCACGGGGGGTGGAGTGTGTTTTTGGTGGCAATGAGACTGCTGGCCATAGAGGATGGACAGTGCTTTTCCAAGGGACCTTTTCTCCCCTGGATGTCACAGCACTGAGCTCCGCGGTGCCGTGGGCTCAGGTGTGAGGGGCTCCTGTGGCGGTCGCTGACTTACCTGTTGAGATACACCCGTTTCTCCGTGAACTGCCCGTTGCCATGGTGAGGGTCCTCGAAGGGCTCGTTCTGGACGACCTCTACCCCTTCCCCTCGGTCACTCTGCTCATGGCTGTGTTTGCTGATCATGTACAGCTGCCCGATTTTGTACTGCAAAGCACACAGAGATGGAGGTCAGCACCCCAGCTCGCCTCTGACGAACCCCCCTCCCACCACGGCGCAGAGCAGCTGATGACATCAGCCCCTTCCAGGGGGAGGGGGCAGCCGCTTGTGCCTACTGTGACTTTCCTCCGGGAGCTAGTGAGGGAGCTAGCTGTGAGCAGAACGCAGAAACAGCACGTTCCTGTGACTGCTCCCCGTCACCTTGGCAAACACTCCCTGGGGTGGCTGGCGGTCTGCAGGGTTCAGCCGTGATCAGCCCCTCTGCAGCAGCAGGTGACACCAAGTGCCGGAGTCCAGCTTTCCATTCCGCTACTAGGGGTTACGTGGCCTATATGGCTTGGCCAAAGGCTGCGGAGGAAGTGCCAATTCTGTCCCTGCCCTCTGCCCATTGAGCAGCACGGCTGGACCTGTCCCCTGCCTCTGCAACCTCCTCTCAATGTGCTTAGCTCTCCCAGACACCGCTGTCCCTAGAATGGCCCTTGTGACGGGTGCGGGACATCAGAATTACCTGGAAATGTTTTTCTCCCCCACTGTTGGAATTGAACCAGGGGTGTTTAGCCACTGAGCCACATCCCAGCACCACCCCTCTCCTTTTTTTTGAGTCAGGGTCATGCTAAGTTAAGTTTCTGAGGCTGGCCTTGAATTTGCAATCCTCCTGCTTCAGCCTCTCAAGTTGCTGGGACTACAGGCGTGCACCACCACGCCCAGCTTCCCGGAAGCTTTGAAAAGCTTCAAAAGTCCAGGCCCCACCATTGGTGGAGCCGAGTCTAAGGCCCACGCTGCAGAAGGCTGTACCATGCTGAGAACTACCCTTTGTATCTGTCTTCTTCCTTTTTTCTTTAGAGAGAGAGGGACAGTGAGAGGAGAGAGAGAAAGGGAATCCATTTTATTTAGTTTTTCATGTGGTTTTCATTGCTCTGACATTTCATTGCGTATGTGGTGCTGGGGTTCGAACCTGCGTCTTCATGCATGCCAGGCAAACGCCAGAACCACTAAGCCACAGCTCCAGCCCCTGTCCTCCATATCTTTAACTCCTTTTCATTCAATTCCACTGTGCAGAGCCTCCTAGCCTAAGTCCCAGAAGCCACATGTCCCACCCTAAAATGTCAAAACAGAGCCACGTACTGAAGGAACAGCTGGCCTTTGTTTCCCCAGTGGACTGCAAAGTGGCGGAATTGATGTGATGGGGTGAAGAGGCAGGAAAACAAGGTTCGCATGAGAAGCTATTCCGCTTGGGGTCAGAGCCCCTCCTGCAGATCAGGTGTGAACCAACACACATACCAGTCACTGCCAGGAGGCCCTGGGATGGGGAGTCTGCAGCAAGCTAGCGACAACACCTGCTGGGATGCAGGTCCCTTGTCTACGTGCATGAGAGAGATGTACCGGCCAGCAGTGCCGTGGGTTCCAAAGCTGAGATGACACGCAATGGGCGGTCCCTGTGTTACGCTGAGGCAGGTGCAGGGAGGGGAGTGTGAAAAGAGCCAGGGACCAGGCCCAGTAGCCATGACAACAGCTGGGCTGGCTGGGGCTGCTCGGAGGCCCAGCTTCCTCTCCGCCACACCGCCCTCCAGGACAGCTGCATTTAAGGATGCTTTCCATGGGAGTGCATTTGTGCAGCTGCAGGGGGAACAGAGCGCTAAGGACAAGAGTAGGAACAGGAAAGAGGAAACTGGAAGATGAAATCTGTTTGAAAAATAAATTGTAGGATCAGAAGCTTGACCTGGCTTCCTTAGTCTAGTTCTGCTTTAACTTCTGCTTCCAAAGACCAATCCTTGCTTGACAAAGAGAGAGGAAAGAGAGAATCAATTTTATTTATTTTTCCATCTGGCCTTTGTTTCTCCGACACTTAATTATGCATGTGGTGCTGGGGCTTGGGAAGGATCGTCGTGCATACCAGGCAAGCGCTCCGACCACTGAGCCACCGCACCAGCCCCAGACGAACGCTCTTTCCAAGAGGACAGTAAGAGCAAGCTCACAGATTGGAGATTTATGAGCCACACCTGCAAAAGCAACACTCCACCTTACAATGACGGGGACCGAGGCCTGCAGCAGAGTGTTCAGCTGCTCAGGGGCATAGATTTCACTGGCAGGTGCTCAACCTGGTGTTCAAAAACCAAATGCTTATTTACCATGGAATATTATTCAGCCATAAAAAGGAATGATGTACCGATACTGAAACTGCTTAGGGGGTACTGTGGGTTGAAGTGTATCCCCCCAAAGTTCATATGTTCAAGTCCTAATCTCAGAATGTGACCTTATTTGGAAATAGGTCCTTTATAAAAGTAATCAAGTTAAAATGAGGTTATTAGGATGGGTCCTAATCCAACATGACTCGTGTCCTTATAAAAAGAGGAATTTGGACACAGAGACAAACAGACACAGAGGAGGGTGATGAGAGGCTTGTATAGGGAATGGATTCTCCCTCACAGTCTCCAGAAAGCACCAATCCTGCTGAGGCAGGAGGATTGACTCCAGGCTTCAGTCTTCCAGGGTCATGAGATGGTTTAAGCCACTCAGTATGTGGTGCTTTGCTGTGCAGAAGAGCTGGGCCAGCAACAGAGCATCTTCAAGAGCTCCAACCCACTTGCACGTGAAAAATGTATGGGACCAAGGTCGATGCATGACACAGAAAAGCCATTAGCCAGACGCAAGTCAGCCCCTGCTGCGCTCGGTTCAAGTGCTTCCTGCTCTGTGGGATGAAAGCGGCCAGGCAGGGCCGGCTGATTCACCGGCGGCCAGTGGAGGGCCCGGCCGCCCCGCCTCATTGATCATTCCAGCGTCTCCAGCATAGGGCAGACACCAGCCTCACCTCACTGAGACAGCATCAGTCTGGGGTGACCTGCAGGTGCTGGGCGGGAGAGCAGTCAGGCCAGACACCGAGATGGGGAAGGCTCTGTGACCGTCCTCTCTGTTCTCCCAGGAAAATCAGGCTGGCTCCGCGGGTTGTTCGTGGTCTTGTTTTGTTTTTAAATCACAAAATTGATTTGCAGACACATGCAGCAAACAGTTTGGCGCTTGAACCGCCTGTTTCCCAAATCACTGAGGATCCTCCTAAAGATTGCCAAGTCCCAGGGCATTCCAGAAGCACATTCAGCATTGCGTGGGTTCCAACGAGGGGAATTCAGAGCGGGTGAGGGCATTCATCAGTGCTTGCTCAGGACAAAGTGGTGCCGGGCCAGAGTGTCCCACCTTACAGACGGCTTGTTTCTTTTTAACTTTCCCTTGTTTTCCTCCTCTCACCCCTTCTTGCTCCCTTCATACTGGGAAGTGAACCAGGGGAACTTTACCACTGAGCCATTTCCCCAACCCTTTTTTTGTTCTGAGATGGGGTCTTGCCAAATTGCGCAGGGCCTCATTAAATTGCTGAGACTGGACCTGAATTTGCAATCCTCCTGCCTCAGCCTCCCGAGTCAATGGGATTATAGGTGTGCACCACCACCCCCAGTTAGGAAACCTATTTCTTTTTGCCTCTTTCATACTAATTTCTTACAAAGTTCCATCCACAATTAAGTGAAAACACCACATCTCTGATCACTACTGTCAACAAACTTATATGTTGAATAGAGAGTTCGAAATCCAAGGACTCAGAAGGGTTCTGAAGACCTCAAAACCTGAGACTTGGTAAAAGAATTGATGATGATGATTTTTCGAAACTATCGTCTGCCCATTAGCAAGAGGCACTAAGTGTTTTGTATTCATTTCTAATACAATGATTCAGCTTGGTAGATTTTGAGGAAACTGAGTCTCAGGGAGGTCAAAGACTTTCTGCAGCTTTTAGACAACAGAGCTGGGATCCGTGCACCACAGGTCGGTACTCTTTTACTCCATCGAGTGTTGGTCCTTACATCTTTAACCTGTGAATTGATTGAAGAAATCTGGTTTAAATCTCTATGATTTCAAAGGAGATGGCAGAAAGTCATGCCTCCGAACTTGGCTATTTCAGGAGTTGAGAAACAAAAGTCTGGCTGAAAAGATCAAAGTTACTTAATCTGTGATCACATGTGGAAGGGGGAGCAATTAGGGCTCTAACTTTATAAAATCTATTGTTCTACTTCCAGAGTTTGGGTAATCATCATTACAGGCAATCATGATTAGAGACAGCTCCGTGTGAGCTATCATCAGAAGAGCTACCCCAAATAATTATCTCCAGAGTCAAAAATCATCACGGGGATCCAGATCTTTCCCACTTGCACGCAGCGCTGTGTGTTTTAAAGCAATGCAGAGTTTGCCCAAGAGCTGCAGAAGGTTCTGGAGAAGCGAAGCCAGTTCACCGACTCTTGCTTTTGCAAACGGTACTGCTCAGCGCTCTGTCAGGTGACTTCACAGCTCAACCTTGAACTTGACTTTAGAAAAGGTGACGCCAAGCCCCGATTTCTGAGTACGGCAAGGGATTAGGAACTGAGCACCAACAATCCCTTCAACCTCGTTCGCCCAGGTCCTAGGCTCAACAGAATTCCAAGTATGAATGACACTCACTTCATGCTTCTCCAAGTGCTGGGCTTCAGAGCCCTTGCATGGCCCACCCTGAAGAACCGAGGGATGTCATGTTCCTTCCAGCCCTGTGTCCTCCCCACCGGTCCCCCTGCTCTTGCTCCATTAATCCCAGTTCCGTTTCCAAACATCAGAATCCACTGACTGTTTTATAGTAACCATGACCTCCAGGACGACTTAATCCCTGAGGATGTGACTTGGTATCTAAACAAAGATCCGAATTTCCATTTACTTTGGCCTTTCCCGTAAGATGAAAGGACGTCACATAACCTAAGAGGCAGAGAAGCGCCTGTCCTTCTGACTTAGGGTGAAATTACGTGTTTTTCCACCTGAAATGCACTGATTGTTGCTGCTCCCCGGCTGCGTGCACATTGGCAAAAGCAGAGGGTGATATAATTTGGCGTTCTTGTGAAGTTCTCGTATGATTCATAACCCCCTCGGTGCACTTGTTGAAACCTTTCTTCCAGTCCTCTCCATCTCAGCACAGGAACCTGAAACCGCAGAGAAGTGATTGCTTCACGGTGTTCAAGGCACGCAGAGAAGGGAACGTTTGCAAGGCAGAACACACAGGGGTCAGGCCTGGTGCCAGCTTCACGCCAGGTGGTGTCAAAATTGTAATTACACACAGGGAAGGAGATGCCATGGGCCCGGGTTTTAATAACCTCATCTCAGAAAGCAAGAGGCTAGAGCTGTTTTCTATAACCCCACAGCGCAGCTAAAGCACCAGGACACACGGTCTACGTGCTCTGATGCCGGCTTTTTAAATAAAGTTTTATTGGAAGACGGCCAAGCTCATTCTTCCTGTGACTGCTTTCACACTACAGCAACAGAGTGCAGAAGTTTTCACAGAGAACGTATGCATGGCTTTCAAAGTTGAAATGATTGACTATTTGGCCCCTTTCGGAAAGTTAGCTAACCCTTGTTCTGTTCCATTGGTTCTGGACCAGCCTCAGCTGTCCACCTAGTAGCTAGCTACAGTATGGTAGCTTCTTGCTACGTGTAGCTAGTGAGCCTTTGAAATGTGGCCTGTGTTACAGTGGACTTCACATTAAATTTTCTTCTACTTTAATTTCAATTGAAATATGGATGCTTGATTCACTTATTAGAAAATCCTTACCTATGTTTGAAACATCTTGGGAATGTGAGTTTACTTTTTCAACAGGAAATTTAATGAAATCTAAACAAAGATCAGGTACCCCTGTTGAAAACCTAGCATGTGATTTGAGACCGTTATAAATGTGAAATGCACACTAGATTTTTTTTTTATTAGATGGATATAGAGATACAATTGAGGGGAAAACATAATCAAACATTCAAGAACCAACGTATACATATTTAGTTATCTAGGGCTAATGCCATGTCATGGATGCCCAGCTTAGGTTCCCCATGTTCCTGTTTCCCCCAGAAGAACCCCTGAGTTAAATGGATATCTCGTGGAGGACAGAGATCTCCTTCTGAGATGATTCCCATCTTCATTCCCACCCTCCAGTCTCCTAGGTGTCCTTTCCAAGCTCCCACCCTACGACTCCAGGTATCCTAGGCAATCATCCCTGTGTTGCGTTGAGAATCATACAATTTGAAGTTATTAGTAGCTTAGCCGTCTAACATACTGCTTCCCGATGTATTCTAGCTTCCACAGATGAGAGAAACCATTTGGCCCTTGAGTCTGAGATTGGGATACTTCACTTAGCATAATTCTTTCCATCTCCATCCATTTGATATCAACAGCCATAATTTCATCTTCTCTAATGGCTGAGTAGTATTCCATTGTATATATGTGCCAAAGTTTTTGAATCCACTCGTCGAGTGAGGGGCATCCGGGTTGGTTTCATAGTCTAGCTATAGTAAATTGAGCTGCTGTAAACATTGAGGAAGCCACATCACTATAATATGCTGATTCTAACTCTTTTGGGAAAATTCCCAGGAGTGGGATAGCTGGTCATAAGGTGGTTCCATTCTTAATTTTTTGAGGATTCTCCACACTGCTTTCCAGGGTGGCCGAACCAGTTTGCAGTCCCACCAGCAGTGTGACAGTGTTAGTCTTTTCCCACAGCACCTCCAGCATCTGTTGTTAGAATTTTTCATTTTTGCCACTCTAACAGGAGTGAGGTGGTATCCCATTGAGGTTTTGATTTGCATTTCCCTTATAGCTAATGATGTAGAGCATTTTCTCATATATTTATGGGCTTTCTGGATTTCCTCTGGTGAGAAGTTTCTTTTAAGATCCGCAGCCCATTTATTGATTGGATTATTTGCAGTTTTGGTGTTTAGTTTCTTTAGTTCTTTATATATTCTGGATATTAGCCCTCTGTCCGAGGTGCACACTAGATTTTGAAGATTAATTACCAAGGAGGAAGACAGAAGAAATTAGCTCATTAATTTTATATTGATTACATATTGAAACAGTTTTTTTTAAAGAGAGAGGGACAATGAGAGAGAGAGAGAGAATCAACTTTTAGTTTTTTATGTGACTTTTGCTGCTCTGACACTTTGTTGTGTACGTGGTGCTAGGTTTTGAACCCCCCATAACCACTGAGCAACCACTCCAGCCCCTGAAACAGTAGTATTTTGATATACTAAGCTAAATAGAATATATATATATATATACACACACACACACACACACACACATTTATTTTGGAGGGGGGTCCTGGGGACTGAACACAGGGGTGCTTTCCCTGAGCTACATTGGCAGCCCATTTTTCATTTTGAAATAGTATCTCATCAAGTTGCTGAGTCTCAGTATACTGGCCAGATTGACCAGGCTGGTTCTCACACTTTTGATCCTCTGTCTTCAGCCTCACAAGTTGCTGGGATTACAGGTGTACACCACCATGCCCAGCTAGAACATATTCTTAAAATAGCTTTACCTTTTTAACATTTTAAAAAGTGTGGCCATTAAAAAACTGAAAACTCCATATACGGCTCTCATTTGTAACTCACAAATTCTTATCGGATGGTGCGGCCTAACCCTAACCTAGACCAGCTAGGATTCCAAGCGAGGCCATCTGCCTCACCAAGACTTGGGAGGCTGGCTGGTCAGGCATCAGAACCAGGCTCCAGGCTTCCAAGCTCGTGTGGCCAAGCATTGCAAATTTGGGATGTGCGTGGGGAAGCCCTCCCCATCCCTGTTATTTACTTGGGCCAGAAGAGAGGGGATAATTGTTCAGAGTCCAATAGGAGAAGCCACACTGGTGTTTTAGAAAGGAAAACGTTGGGCCAGGGTCCTGATCAACCTTAGACAATTTACTTATCCAAACCACGTTTTGTTATTGTTCAAAATGGGACTAATGAAGTACCTGGCAGGACGTGGTGAGAATAAAGGTAGAAAAAATTCACCAAGGCAAATGCCTGCTGAACGATCCACCTGTATCCGAACCACCCTTGCTCTTGCTCCTTCTACTTGGCACCTCGTCCCACCTGGACCTGCAGATACGGTCCCTTCCTGTCCCTCTTCCACCACAGTTCTGTGAGCAGAAGAGACCGAGGCATCAACCATAGACATGTGCAATGCAGAAGCAAAGAAAACCTGAAGGAGGCACTGTGGTGCTGGTTTGTAAACCCAGTTACTTGAAAGGTAGAGAGGCAGGAGATTTGCCTGAGCCCAGGAGTTTGGGAACAGCCTGGGCAACATAGTGAGACCCCGTCCAAAACAAAACAAAACAAAAATCCAAAAAAGCAAAGGAAAACTCTGACCATTTTCCCAAGACTATCTTTGCCCTCTGCAAACGTTTTATTAGATCAAACACTTTCAAAAGCTTTCCTGACACGTGAGAACTTCAACAGACATGAGAGTCCTCAAACTGTCAAATTCATAGCAAGTTGGTGGATATCAGGGCTGGGAAGGCAGGAGGATGGGGTGGTAGCACTTAATGGGTACAGAGTTTGGTCTGGGATGATAAATAAAAATTCTAGAGATGAATAGCTGTATTGGTTACACACAATGTGAATGTACTTCCTGTTGCTGAACTGTATGCCAAATTGTGGTTAAAAGGGTACATTTTATGCTGTATATATTTTTGTAAAATTTTTTTTGTACTAGGGATTGAACCCAGAGGTGCTTTACCACTGAGCTTCATCCCTGGCCCTTTATTTTTTGTTTTGAGACAGGGTCTAAGTTGCTTAGGGCCTCGTTAAGTTGCTGGGGCTGGCTTTGGTCTTGCGATCCTCATGCCTCAGCCTCCCAAGCCACTGGGATCACAGGTGTGAGCCACTGTACCCAATTCAAGAAAAAAAAAAAAAGAGAGAAAACCAATTTTATTTATTCTTTCATCTGGTTTTGTTTCTCAGACACTTAGTTGCATATGTGGTGCTGGGGTTCAAACCTGGGTTCTTGTGCATGCCAGGTAAGTGCTTTGCCTCTGAGCCACTGCTCTGGCCCCATCCAATTTTATTTTTTTTAAAGAGAGAAGGAGAGAGGGAGAGGGAGAGGGAGGGAGGGGGAGAGAGAGAGAGAGAGTAAGTTTTTATTGAGTTTTCACATGGCTTTCATTGCTCTGACACTTAGCTGTGTATGTGGGCACTGGGGTTTGAACCCATGTACTCATGCATGCCCGGCAAGTGCCGTAACCACAGAGCCACTGCTCCAGCCCCCCCAAATTTTTTTAAAAGACTGAGAACATGTCATTTTTCAGTGATTTGGCTCATACTTCAATGTAGCCATCTCAGGGTGATATTTTTATATGTTTCATAAACTTTTTAAAAGGAAATTTACATTTGATGGACCTTTGGCTTGGAAGCTTATTTAGAGGTTTAAATGCAGTGAAGAAATAGATGACTTCCTTAGGAAGCTATATTATATGAGACACCCTAATTCTTGTCACACCAGGGGGGTTATCTGCTCACTGTGCCCTAAACTTAGATGTCATTAACGCTGTCATCCTGGAAAATTTGGATTAATAATGCTCCCCAGGAGCATGCTGCTCACCATGATGTGGTGAGGGTGAAATGAGATTAACTGAGCACGATTCATGTGCTGGTCCCTCCGACCTAACACCCGTTTAGAGGACAGGTTCCTCATTGACCTTGACCTTGACCATCACACTGCACAGCCTCCCCTTCGGATGCTCCTCAGCCTAGGCTTCTACCTGAGCCGATTCCTAGGGGGAAAGGCTGTACGTTTTGACCCCGAGGGGCTGGATGGATTTGGGTTCTGCCCAGGGTGAGGGCGTGAGTAGCTACTCAGCCTTCTGAGCTCTGCGATTCAATGTGCAGATTTCTCAGTGCAGACAGGGAAGTTAAAAAAAAAAAAAAAAAAGAAAGAAAGAAAAAAAAAGGTGTAAAGTTCTTGGGTATTTCGTCAGGTGTCACTCTGCCAGGTCAATAAACCAAAAAAACCAATATCCGATCCCACAAAGAAAATACAAGCCTGCGGCTCATATTTCAGGATATCAGCACATCATCTCATATTTATCTTTTCTCCCGGATTTTTATAAGCAGCCCTCTGAGGTGTCTTGTTTACGCAATACCTGGGTCATTATGCCAGGGTGTAGGAATGAAAAACTGATAAAAAGATCTAAAAAGGAGCTGGGTTATTGATATTGAATTCTCGAAGAAAAAAAAATCCCCCCTTTGTGACAAACTAATAATATAAGCAATGCTGTACAGCGATGCTTGACCTGTCCCAGGTTTTGGACCGAACTGAACAGAAATCAAGCAAGTCACTTCAAGGGAAGGGTTCAGGATAAAACCGAACACACCACTGCCCCTGCGACGGCTGCCTGAGTACACTCAACGATCCAGGAGGATCTCTCCTCAAAAGCACATCTTCCAACTCTGACTGCATTAGGGGTGGCGGTCTGGCCCCAAAGATTCATCTGACTCAGAAGTTGAAAATTCAAAATGGTATCATGTAGCACTAATAGGCTATTGCATATCACAACATAGGCAGTAGATGTGGGTCATGCTTTGATTTTATAAACGAGGAGTTGAATGAATCAGCCATTCATGGGAAGAACCATTAAGACAGCACAGACAGGGGTGGCTCAGTGGTTACAGCACTTGCCTGGCATGCACGAGGACGCAGGTTCGAACCCCAGCACCATGTACACAATGAAGTGTCGGAGCAACGATAGTCACATGAAAAACTAAATAAAATTGATTCTATCTCCCACTGTCCCTCTCTTAAAAAAAAAAGTCACAAGGGAGTTGGCCCTAATGGCAGAAAGTGGGACTCCTCCTCACAGTAGTCCTGAGACTTGTCTTGCCTCTTGAAAGAATGATCCAGAACTCACAGGACTCTCAACAAACCCGTCCTGTGTGCCAGGTCCCTCAGATACCGGAAGCAGAGCTGTGAACAACAGACCCGGTGTCTGGCAAGGAAGAGGTTTCTTGAGGGTTTCGCCTGGAAGACAGAAGGCGGCCAGCTGCAGGAACCTGATCATCAGAGCTCTCTGAACGATTTGCCAGGAATCGTGACACTGAATGCAATTCAAGTAAACGGAGAGGTCTGGTGACAGGTCTAACCTTTAGCAAGCAATCCAGCTCCTGTGTTTGCTATAGAACAAAAACCCAGCGCCAATAGCAAGACCCAGAGCTGGGAAACCAAGACAGAGCTCTGCTGGGACCAGGAAGCGGCACCATCAACTTAGGACTCCTTTGTCAATGATGGTCTCGGTACCTTGGCCTCCTGATGAAGGTGTCCCCAGGACGGAGGGTGCCAGGGACTTTGCAGAATAGACAGCTCCCTATTTGGGTGCCAATGCGTTTGTGTCAACCCTCCCTGAAATCACTTTTGGGAATGACTCAAAACCCCCAGGAGACTGTAGTTCAGGTTCAAGTAGAAGCCCACTTTGAGGAACAACAGCAGGTTGGTGCAGCGTCCTCCCTAGGAACAGCAGGGGAACCTTATGGGAACAGAGCACCAACTTTGTGTGCAAGTGACCAATGGCCGTTTTTTTTTTTTTTTTTTTTTTTTTTTTTAAGAGAGAGGGACAGTGAGAGAGACAGAGAAAGAGAGAAACAACTTTATTTAGTTTTTCACATGGCCTTAGTTGCTCCAACACTCAGTTGTATACGTGGTGCTGGAGTTTGAACCTGGGTCCTCCTGCTTGCCAGGCAAGCGCCGAAACCGCTGAGCCACCGCTCCAGCCCCCAATGGCCGTTCTTAATGTTCTCCAAGAATCACTCAAGCCACTTCATGCCTAGCAAAGCGAGATCTCAGGGGAATTCGAACCTGAAGGTCACCAAACTCAGTGCTAGCTGGCCTGGCAAGACCAGCTTAGAAGGCCTGCAGCTTTCCTTGCCCCACTCAGGAGGACAGGCCCCGGTTCAACAGGCCAGGTGCTCCCAGCCAGAGAAGGTGTGTGGCTGGCTGCAGGGAAGCCCAGGCAGCCTGAGAGTCTTTCTTCCTTGTTAGAAAACAAACACGAACGCAGCGCAGATTAAAAAGCCAGAGATCCACAAGCCCTGCTCTCTAGAGACAGCAATGAAGACAGGCGAAGCAAGTAAATTGGGTACATTTCCAGGAATTGCAGCATTTAAAAATCTATCTTCTGGAACCCTGTTGCACTTTGAAATCATCCTAACGACCCGGGGAGAGTCTATCAATGGGTACTTCTAAGGTCGAGTGGTGGCCTGTCCTTCACCGCATCAACAGGGGGCAGTCGCTCGGCGTCTGCCAAGTCCCCCCTGAAGGAGGATGCGAACAGGTCCCCTAGGCAACGCCACGGTGAAATGTATTTACCATGGTTTCAAAGAGTTGGGAGGAAAAAGGATATAGCAGACCAAATGACCGACAGGAAGTGTTATTTTATATAAGATTCTTTCTTTCTTTGCAGTGCAAATATACATAATATTTACCTTAAGTTATTTATTTTTGGTGGTGCTAGGGAGAGAGACCAGAGCATTGCACATGCTAAGCACATACTCTACCTCTGAACGACACCCCCCGCCAGGCGAACCATTTGTGAGTGTACAATTCAGTGGCTTTAAGCACATTCGCAAGTTATAAAACCATCACCACCAGGCACGGAGGCTCACGCCTGTAATCTCAGCGGCTTGAGAGGCTGAAGCAGGAGGATCACAAAATCAAAGCCAGCCTCAGCAACTTAGCAAGACCCTGAGTAACAACAAAACCCTGTCTCAAAAAACAAAAAAAATAAAAAATAAATGGGCGGGGGGTGAGGGGGCTGGGGATGTGCTTCAGTGGTTAATCGACCCTGGGTTCAATACCTGGCACCAAAAATAAAACAAAACTCCTCACCACTGTTGAATTCCAGAACTCCTAGATCAACTTGAACAGAAACCCTGTGTCCATTAAACAACTCCCTATTCTCCCACTGTGTAGTAGCCTGTTTCCCCCATGAATTCGTCTATTCTGAAGACCTGTTCTCTGGTTTATTTCAGGACATAGCGTGTTTTCCAATTTCATGATGTTTCATGATGTGGTATCATGTGTCAAAACTGCACTCCTTTCTCGGGCGGAATGATAGTCAACAGCACGGATGGGCCACCTGAGGGACACTGATGAAGCTTCTACCTACTTGCTTATGTGAATAAAGCTGCTGTGAGCATCAGCTTTCAAGACTCTGAGTCTGCTTTCAACTGCTCTGAACAGAGACCAGAAGCAGAATGGCTGGATCGTGTGGTAGCCATGATCCAGTGGTCCAGTGCTGGGGATCGAACCCAGGGTCTCATACATGCCAGCCAAGCACTCTATGAGTTACATCCCCAATCCTTTTAAAATTTCATTTGAGACAGGGTCTTGTTAAGTTGCCCAAGCTGGCCTTGAACTTGTGATCCTCCTGCCTCAGCCTCCTGAGTAGCTTCCAGGCGCGAGTGCCACTGGAGGGGTATTTAGCTTTTGTGGAATCACTGAACCGCCCACAGCGGTGGCACCATTTTTGATACCCATTAGCAATGCTCAAGGGCTCCTTCCGACTTCTCCTCAGCCTCATCAACATCCATCTTAACAGGTGAGAATTGATCACAGGACTTTTTAAAGTCAACTTTGGGTTTGTACTAGGGTCTTCTATTCTTAACAAGCCCATTTGGGGCAGAGCTTGGGCATCAAATCCTTCTTCCAAACAAGCAGCAAGGCAGCCCTGTTACTTCTTTAAATCCAAAGGGCCAATCGGCAGCCTCCGGACGCATCACTATGAACTGAGCTGACTGTTATCCGGGGGGTTGGAGGGTGTCCCCTGGAAATGCTCGGATTGCAAAAGTCAGCTAAAAGCAGGAAGTCCCTTTCAGGCTGAAAAGGCCCAAACACATCTGCAAACAGTTCAGTCCCTTTCTGTAAGGGCGCCACAAAGACGCAGCTATGGGGAGCCCAGGGTGGCGGAGGTGGGACTGACCTGCAAGGGCGCTTCTATTTCTGTCACAGAAGCTGCTTTCAGGGTTATTTTGGTGGCCCAGCCAGCACCACAGTCAATTATAAAAGTGCCACACAGAAAGCAGCAGAGTCCTGCAGAAATTCCTTATGAATCGCATGCATGTAACTTACAGCTCACGATTTGGGGTAAAAAGTCATACTTTTTAAATTTTTTTCTGCAGTGCTGGGGACGGAATCCAGGACCTTGCATATGATAAACAAATGCTCTTCCACCAAGCTGCAGCCCCGGCCCCCAAAAGCAATCTTGATAATTTGCATTTTTCACGCTTTTCTGACAAATTAAGTCACTCTATTCTATTTGAGATGTGAGCTAATCTTGAAAAAGACCTTAAGCGCTGCAGCAGACTATACGTGTGTTGCCCGGACTTTTCCCCTCCCAGGGGTTTTGAGCACACACCCAAGGGTATGCAACCAGGATCACCACCTAATTTCAGAACATTTTCATCGCCCCAAAGGAACCCTATACTCATGAAGTGTGATTCCCCTTCTCACAGCCCCTGGCCACCAGCTACTTCCTGTCTCTATGAATGCGCTTCTTCTGGACATTTCTTATAAAGGAATCAGACAATAAGTGGTCTTTTGTGGCTGGTTTCTTTTATTTTTTTCCAGGGCTAGGTAAGCACTCTACGTGCGGCCATGGTTGTCCACGACATGAACACATATCCCCGGCAACTCTGCAGCCTCGGGGCATCCTCACCCTACTCTAGAGCAACATCAAAGGAGGAAAACGTCACACTCTGGAGGAGCAGGGGATGCACAGAGGTAGCACAACAAAGTGCAGGAGAGGCCGCAAATACGCAAGGTCAGGGGCAGTGGCAGGGGTACAGCTGTGGAAGGGTACTACATGGACGATGGGGCTCATCCGTGCACAGACAGGAAGTGACGTGGCCTGAAAGCAAGAAGGAAGAGGGAGGAAACAGCCTGCAGTGAAATCCTGGAAATTCACCTGCCCGCAGAGAAACTTCACCGTTTCATCGGGATCCCTGCAGACGAGTGACGGACGTCACCACACACACTGCCACAAAGAGTGCTGGTTCTCTAGGCTCTGCAAGGTTCTAGAATGTTTATACTGCTCTTATTAAATCCTCCCACTATGTAAAGTAGGTAGTGTTTCTATGCTGAGTTGGCGAATGAGGAAACATGCACAGAGAGGTTAGGAAACTTGCCCAAGGTCACCAGCTACTAAGTAGTAGAGCTGGATTTGAACACAGGAAGCCCAGCTCCAAGATGGGTCAGGCATCAATCTCCTTAGCCACATGCTTGACATCCAGAGACAAAGCTATTTATAAATATGGGTGAGATTTTCCTGGTAAGTAAAGGGCTTTCTTCACTCCTACATGCTGCTGACAGTTTTAAGATGCTGCTAAGAGTTCTTTTAGCGAGGTGGGAAAAATCAGCAAGAGGGAAGAGGCCACACGGGAAGTCAGTCGCTAGACGCCGAGGTCCTAGTTCCTGCTCCTTGAAAGTCTTCCTCCCACACAAATTCCAACATAGAGCCATGAAAGGAAGCTCATCCGCCCGTGATGTCCTTGAGATTTGAAAATTAAAATTAAAATTAATGAACCCACCTAATTTGGACTCCCCAAATGTGTGGGAGGGACAGAGTCCTGCAGCTGACAGATGATGTGAGAGTTATTGCCCTGTCTTCGGGGTTGAATGTTTCCAAATGGGATGCTAAAGCCCAGCCAGAGACAATGCACAAGACAAGTGCTGAATACAGATGCTCCGTGGGAGCAAGATCCTTTGGTTTACCCAGCCGACCTGCGCGGGGCGAGGAGCCGTGTCATTTTACCCTTCCTCAGAGCTCACGGACAAGGGCGGCTGGCTCTGCTCCTTGCTCACCTCTTATCAGTTGGAACTTAGATTCCTAATGGCCTTTGGGGAGGCGGGAATGCATAGTCAAAGTCTTCATCAAGCTATTCCAATTACCTGGATCTCAGTGCTCTGTGACCCACGGGGCAGCTGCACACTCGCCGCTTACTCCCAAAGCAAAACCCAAGCCCAGAGAGTGCACCCCTAAAGACGGAGCCGTAGGACGGGCCCGAGCGGGAAGAGAAGGCTCTGGAAATGAAGCCTTGCTCTGCGCTCCCTGGTCTGAGTTCTGGTCAGCAAGCCCTCCTCCCCGATCCCAGAAGGGCTGAGAGCCCCTGGAGGACAAGGTCTTCCCTGCCGTCTCCTGGCGGGCAGATGGTATTTGCATACTAACATATTGTAAATCTAGTCACCCAGGTAACAGGACTCCAGTTAGCAACGGGGAATGAAGGTCAGCCCAGTTGCTTCTAAAATTAGAAGTCAGACAAATCTGATTTTTAACCATTCAAGGTAGGATGCCCGGCTAGATGGCAGCTTCGATTCTTAAAATGAATTTCCAGGCGGGAGACTGGCACTAGTGAATAAAGGCATGAGGGGGCATTGCCGGGACAGGGGCTGTGACGTGTTAGAGCTGTCAGTCCATGGCTTCCCTGTTTCTGTAAATGATTCCTCTATGGACTCTGTTAGGAGAGTCAGCTCAGCCCCTATACCTGCCTTAATTTCCATCAATCAGCCCTTAGAAGCTGCTAATTCTACCCCAAGAGTTCAGGGCACTGCACACGCAGCCTCCGACTCCGCCTCCTCACTCAATCTCTCCATCAGGGTCAAACTGATCAGCTCAGAACAGCCGCTTCTCTTCCGGCTACTTTCGTCTCAGGCTATGTGGCTTCCTCATCCTGAAATGTCCTTTCCCTGACCACACAGGGTGCCTTGGGTGGGCTTCCAGGAGTGCCTGACCTGTGCACCTTCCTCCTGCACCATATGTTTCCCAAAAGGTCCACAACCCCCAAAACAAAAGAGCCTCCAATTACCTATTTATAAATGGCATCTGCCCGTGACAAGCGGGAGGAGTGACAGTTCCATAGAAGACTCAATAGCTCCATAGTCAAATAGGTGCGGGATTACCGGGTCACCCAGGTCTAAGCAGGTTTTGAGTGGAGGCCCTCTCGGAGCCTCTATGCACCATCACGCATCACGAATCACTAACGGATTGATCCTTGGGGACCTTTTCTTAGCAGCCTCTTCTTGGTGACCCTCAGTGACCCCGGGACACGGTTTGGGTCAGTGCAGCTTGACTCCTTCGTGGCAACTACCAAGTGACGCTGTACTTTGTAACAGCTCTTCCGTTATGTTTTGAGCTATTTGATTTTTACTTTATATTTTTAACGATGATTAGAAATTCTGTCATCTCACTTATCACGGCATGTTGTGCTCATGTTGTATCTGCCCCCTCCACTAGACTGGCAGTTGTGAAAGTAGGGTACACGCCTCGATTTTATGTTTTATCTTCCTGTCGCCAGGGCCAATCCGACTAAGGCTTAGAGAACCAGGACAAGTTGAATAACTGAATGAACAAGGGAGTGCACGACTGAGCTCTTCTCCCCAGCTAACTAACAAGCCCCCTCAGGAAATGAGCTACATTCTTAACTTTTAATTTTTTTGTATTTCTCTAGCATCTAGAAAACAGCTATTCTTATAGCAAAGGAGTTGGAAAAATTTTTAAAAATCAAATGCATTAGAACATTTTTATTGAATACTAATTATGTCCTGGACACCAAGGTTATGAGAATGGATTGAGTACAATCTTTGGAATCGAGGAGCTCAAATTCTAGTAAAACTAGAGCAACAAAAAATGCTAGAATATAAAAACTGCAAAAGGAAGTTCAGAGCTCCGGAGAGCACATGCAACGGTCAACACTTGGGAATCAGGAGGGGCAGGGCTGCCAGGCTGAGGGGATGGTGGGACCTGGGCCTGCACACCCAGGTCCCCAAACGGCCACACTAGACCTCACCATGGGGGGAAACCAGCCAAAGCTGTCCCAGCGAAGGCAGCGCCCACACCGGTGGAGCTCTGGCTGCGAACCCAAGGTGCATGCCTGGCTCTGGTGAGGCCTTCTGCTGCCAGGAACTGGCAGGCCCCGTGGCCCAGGGACAGCATAGCCAGTCCAGATCTCAGAGCCTGGCTAGCAGTGCGCTTCCCTATCTCTGAGTCCACAGCCAGAGCCTGACCCCCTAGGTCTCACTAATGTGAGAGTGCAGGATCCGGAGGCCAAGAACAGCACGCAGGTCTCTCCTGAGAGTCACCAGCCCTGCTGGTGTCTTTCACCCACTTCCTTCCTGGGCAGGTCAGCTCCATGGCGGGAGAGCCCCAGGGCTCATCAGACCCAATGTGCCTCAGCTCAAGTCCACTCGCTCTTTGGGGGCTGGAGTGGGGCAGGGATAGACCATCTCCCCACCCAAGCTGCTCAGGCAGTGGCTTAGAAAACCCCAACACCCGGCCTCACTGCCTGCTAACCGAATCCCACTCTGAGGTGAGGCCCAGGCAGCAGAATCAACCTGTAATGTCCCACTGTCCTATATATAGGCCACCTACAGAATTTTATAGAACACGTGTAAAATTGCTGGTTGTCCTATATATAGGACCTATGGGACCCAGGTTAAGGTCCAGGACCTTTGGAATAAAGGAGTAAGAGGGCCCCAGAGCGCCCCCTAGAGACAGAGGGGAGTGATGTACACAGGGTGCCCACATCTCCATTGGCTCCAGGGGTTTGAGGCCAAAGGCTAAAATTAAACACGGAAATATCCTTGACATACGCAAAGAAATATGATCCTTTTACTTTATTTTCTTGCCTGAGTTTCCCACTTTTGGCACAGACATGGATACCAAGAAGTGTAACTCCAGCATCAGGAAGCAGCCAGGTAAGTGTGGCAATGGATTAAAAGTGGTGTCCAGATGAACAGTTCGGGGAGGAGAAAGGGGAGCAAGGAGGCCCGGAGCCCCTGTCCAGTGCAGGCAGCTATAGGAGGCCTGCTTACTTCTCATTTCTCCAGAACAACTGCACATCTAGAGCTTTATGTTTAATGTCCCAACTTCTAAATATGGGCTCAAATTTAATTAAAAAAAAAAAAAAAAAAGAAGAAACATACACAAAGTACAATATTCTGTAAACGTGAGAAACCCCTGAGCTGCCCTTGGACAATTCTGCGTAGGAGAGTAAGCAGAGGTGTGTCTTTAGAACAACACTGCAGGGCTGGAGTGGTGGCCCAGCGGTTTCGGCGCTTGCCTGGCAAGCACGAGGACCCGGGTTCAAACCCCAGCTCCACGTACGCAACTAAGTGTTGGAGCAACTAAGGCCATGTGAAAAACTAAATAAAGTTCTTTCTCTCGTTCTCTCTCTCACTGTCCCTCTCTTTAAACAAAAAAAAGAACAACACTGCAGAATGAGATCCAGAGCCAGGCCCCTCGTTAGCGCCCAAGCCCCAAAGGATGGAGGGAACAGACGAGATAAAAAAGCATAGCTCCAGTTCTGGGTGCTTCACCTATCCCCTACCTGTCACCACAGCAGCACGGATGCTGCTCTCAGCAAGTACCCTCTCGATGTTGATAAGGCGCAGGGGCAGAGGCCTGGGAGCACAGTGGGTTCCAGCACTAGCAGCAATCGCCTGTCCCGAACCTTTGCACTCCGAGAGGTGAGTGGGGCTGGACCGGTGGCTCAGAGGTTATGGCGCTTGCCTAGCACGCACGAACCCCAGCACCACGTGCACAGTGAAGTTTCCGAGCAACAAAAGCCACATGAAAAACTAAATAAAAATTGATTCTGTTGTCATTCTGAAGACAGCCCTTTGGGAGAGGCAAAATTACCACCTTAGATTTCAAGTGAGGAAATTAAGGAAACAAAGGTCACCTGGAGCTGCTGGGACTCAACCAGGGTCTTTCCAAACACAAATCCTGAGCTGGACAGGGGTCTGGAGCAAGGAATGCACCTTCTCTCCTGGTAGGCTCCAGCACTAGACACCCAGGCAGGAATTTAGAGAAGAAATACAAATGACCAATAAAAATGAGAAACATCCAACCTCACGAAATCAGTATCTCCCTGGAGGTGTGCAAGGGGAGACTTGTAAAGAAAATAAACTCTTTTTTAATTTAAACTACAAAATTTCAGGGCTGGAGCAGTGGCTCGGCGGTTACGGCGCTTGCCTGGCATGCACAAGTACGCGAGTTCAAACCCCAGCACCCACGTACACAACAAAGTCTCAGAACAACGAAAGCCGTGTGAAAAACTAAAAAAATCGATTCTCTGTCTCTCTCTCTCACTGTCCCCTCTTTCTTTAAAAATAATAAACAAACTACAAAATTCCCAGCAGTTAGATTCATCAAGATTAAGAAAGAGCCAGTGTAGGGGTGAGACAAAGGGAGTTGCTATTGGCCACACTCCAGGACAGCAAAATCGGTAAACGCTGTAGGAAGAGGACTCAGCAATGTCTACAAGAATGTAAGATGTCTGTGGGCTACGGACGCAGCTTGGAGGTGGTAGAGGGCTTGCCCAGCATGTGGGAGAGCCCGGGTTCAAACCCAGGACTGAAAACACATATACACATAATAAAAAATTACATAAGATGTCTGTACCATGCATCCTTGTTACTCTTCCTAGCAATTTATCCTAAAGAGACCCTTTTGCAAGTGTACAAAGATTGATCTGCTTCAGATTATTCATGCCTATATTATATGCAATATCCAAAAGCTGGAAAAGCTCTAATGGTCCGTCAAGGGGGCCATTTAGATAAATCATGATACATCTAAGTAATGAAACACAATATAGTCATTAAATCAGGAAATAGGTCTATTTGCCAAAATGGAAAAATGCCCCAGATGTATAGTTAAGTGGGGGTGGGATGGCACCAAGCCACAAAATAGTACCTAGAGCAGGAGTTTTATTGAAATGCAACACTTGTACTAATATATGAGCAGAAAAGGAAAAACCTAAACCTACACAGAGACCATCATTAATGATGACCACCTAAAAGAGAGGACTGT
>PVKS010028275.1:0-26616 GCA_004027875.1 Aplodontia rufa | reverse complement strand
TGAGCAGGGAAATGCCCAACCCATGCTTACAAACCAAACAATTCTAAAGGACTTTTATTGAAAACCCTAAATGCAGGTGTCAGGGGCCTACTCTCTAGAGTTCTGTGTATCTTCATATTATCCTAAAAGGGGAGCCACATCCTCAGCAATATGTCTGCCTGAAACTGTTTTCAGAGTGGAAGAGCGGGGTAGAATCTGTATTCACATATTCCTCTTATTAGGGAAGAATAGTTCTCGAGCCTTCTAGAAGGCTTTTCTTTATATCCTGTTGTTGAAAGCTATTCATATCCTCTTCTTCCCCTGTCTTAGTGTAGAGTCTTGCCTGCCTCCCTTAAGTACAGAGGATCTCCTCTCAAAAGTAAATAATTGACTTCTTTAGCAAGGAATATGAAGGAATATTTTTGCATATGTAAACAAGTATCTGAAGCAATCAAATAAAAGTGCCTACAATAAAAGGGCATTGATTATTTCAAATAACAGAAAGTTCAAAGGCAGGCAGTTTTCAGGGCTGATTAATTGGCCAAACTAAATTTTAGGCATGCTTCCCTTAATGATGGGGGTACATTCTGAGAAGTGCTTCATGAGGTGATTTTTGTCATTGTGTGACCATCATAAAGTGTACTCATACAAACCTAAATGGAATCCATCAGTCACTCCATGTGCCCACTCGATGTGATCAAGAGACACAATAAACAAGATGGTGGAGGTTGTTGCCAACATAATATGGCATGCTATTTTATAGTAAAATTTTTTATAAATAGGAGTGCATTCCAAAATAATGATTAAAAATATAGTGCTTAATCCAGTAAAATAGTTGTTCATCATCAAGCATTATGTACACTACAGAATTCAAGTGCCAGTCTTTTATAAGATTTGCAGCACAGATTCATTCACATTAGCATCACCACAAATACATGTGCAAGGCATTGTGCTATGAGGTTACGATGGGTGTCACATCACTAGGTAACTGGAACTTCTCAGCTCCATTATAATATCATGGGTTGATCATTGTATATACAGTCCATCATTGACTGAAACACTGCTACAGATGCCATGACTCTATGTGAAGATTCTGGCGTGGCTTCTCTGTGCTTCTTTCTGCTTTGCCCCCTTGGTATTTAGATTGCTACTATTGTGTCCTTACATATACTGGCCAAACACAGGTAACAAGGTGTTCCTTCTCAGTGCCACATTTTTAATTAAGAGGAAGATCCTTCCCACAAGCTCTTGGATGTCTTGTCCTCTGATTCTATGCATCAAGATCAATCGCATGTCCAAGTTTTAGGTGAACAGGTGTCTGAAAAAGTTGAGTGTCTGGCTTGTTTGGAATAGAAGGTATACTATTCTGAAATATCCTGTTCTTAAATCAAGGGATGACTTTTGAATAAGCATAATAAGCTACTATGAGTAATATAAATATTCAGAATATACAACTATGCTAGGCAGAGAAGTTAGTGAAAGAACCAGTTTGCTGTCATATAGTTCCTTAGATAGGACACAAAGCTAATCATTTTGATACACCATTAAACTATGATTCACAGAGATTGCTGGGTTTAAGCTATTTCAAGCCATCCATCTGTATGCCTTGAAGAACATCAGCTCCTTGCCTTTCCCTCTCCTCTACCTTGGCCTGTTTTTCCTACTGAATGAAATAGGCCTGTCTTGTAGCTACGAGGAAGATGCCCATAATAGCAAATCACTAAACAATTCCCCCTAAGATGGAGTTAGAAACCCATGTGTAGAGACTGGATATGCATCACTGAGCTTGGGAATGAGATGAATAGCCTTGAGCAGTGGGTGATTTTGAGTCCTGGAAGCTTTATTAACAATCATTGCTCAGAAGTTCCTGCCAGGTTGTTAGGACTAATTGCACCATCCTGAGAATAATAAAGCACATCTTCACAGATTGATATGGTGAGTTTGCTGGTTAAAAGCCATAGCTTTATCTAACACATTTGCTTTTATTATGCGCAGCTTCCTCTTTGAGGCCCAGACCTTGAGACTCCTTAATAAAACACATAACTATCAACTCTATAGTTGGCAAAGGTGCAAGGGATGACAAGCCATGACCAATGAGGCAGTATGTGGGACCAAATGGGCCCAGTTAACATTCACTGGAACCTCATTGTTTTATGACCTGCACTGTCATGTTTATCTTCCTAACAGCCCTGGGAGACCCTCTTATTCATAGTTTGCAGTAGAAGGCAGTAGAATCTTCCTGAGAATTTGCAATTTGCCCAAAGTCATACCCTCTGGGATCTGACAGAGTATACCTTTGAACCCAAGATTCTGACCCCAGATCCCTGATCTTTCTTCTTTGCTTGCTGTACGGGAATTACCTGAGTATTTTTGCAAATTAGGATTCTCTCAAATTTCTCCATGACCAGCTGTCACAGGTATAGTTCTCAAGATAAAAGAAATCAAATCATTAATTCTTTTGACTCTCAATACTCTAACCTTGTGTTCTCAGAGTAATGAGCCAAACTTAATGCAGTAGCTCTACAAATTGGTAAAGGTAAAATACAAACATTTGAAGAAAAGACAAAGGTGACTCACATTTCCAAAAAAGAGGGAATAATCCTCAGGAGGGTTCCATTTTGACAGAGGGAGAAGAGGAAACAATGATGGTCTGGAAGGGTGAAAATATCATAGATTTGTAGAGTGTGAATGTCTCAGGACAGGAGCCCTGGATTTGGGGGTTTCATGAGTCAATGTTCAACTATCCTCCCATTTCCATTTTGCTCTGCATTCGATGGTTGGCATGTACAGGCAGCATCAATGAGCTTCTTTATTCTCTGGCTTCCTCTTGGCTTCAACCAATGCTAAATATGATAGCAGCCAGCTACCTGGTGACAAGATGATCATATTGGAGCCTCCCATCAAGGTGAAAATAGGGCTTTATAGGACATACATATATAGAAGACACAGATGTGCTTTCTTTACCAGCAGTATGTCTTCCAGAGCCATTGTTCTGGGACTTAGACAAGGCACTATCCATTGCCATGGGTTTCTTTCATTCAGAAGACAGGTGTTATTGTAAAAAGGGAATGGCATGGTCTGAAACAGTGGAATTCACTGCCCGTGTGCTCCATTAACCAGGTGCTAGTTTGTTGCATACTGGAATGGTCTGCTGAGGGCTGAGGCATAGCACCAGCTGGGATCCTGCATTATATAAGATTTGGATGTTGTTCTAGATAATGTGCTGTAAGCCAACATCCATGTACAATGCCCTCTGCCAGTCAGTATGCAAAATTCCAAGAATGGTCTGTCTTACTGTTACTTCCTTTTTCTTTTTTCTTTTGAAAGAGGGACTGTGTGTGTGTGTGAGAGAGAGAGAGAGAGAATCAATTTTATTCAGTTTCTCACGTGGCTTTCATTTCTCTGATACTTCCTTGTGTACGTGGTGCTGGGGTTCAGACTCACATCTTTGCATATGCCAGGCAAGCACTGTAACCACTGATCCACTGCTCCAGTCTACTTACTGTTACTTCTAACAATCTACCTGAAGATTTTTTTTCTTCCTTTCACTTTGTTCTTGGGCCCCCTGGGTTTAGAAGCAGCAAAGAAGGAATGATTCTTCCAGATATACAGTCATGATTCCATGGAACTAAAAATCTGAGGCACCAGTAGTGACTGACATTTCATATTTCAACTGGAAATATTACCAAATTGATATCACCCCATATAATATAATTGCTGACAAGTCTCTGTATATTCTCTGAATGTCTCACTCAGATGACAGATGAGAATAAGTGTTATGATACAAAAGGGTGCATTTTGTCAGATGCCTTCTGTTTGCTTCTCTAGATCTGTTCCCTACCCTTCTTGTCTTAATTTGCTGGGGATGTCCCAACAAAAACATTATAGCCTTGGTGACTTAGACAACAAAAACTTACTTGTCATAGTTCTGAAGTTTGGAAGCCCAAAATGAAGATGCTGTCAGATTAGGTGTCCAGTGAGGTCATTCTTTCTGGTTCATAAATGATACCTTCTCATTTTATCCTCACATGGCAAAAAAAGGGCAGGAGAGTTCTTTGAGATCCCTTTTAGACAGATACTAATCCCATTCCTGAAGCTCCCACCCTCATGACCTAATTGCTTCTTAGAAGCCCAGCCTCCTAATACTATGACATCAGGGTTTAAGAATTCGACATAAGGGCTGGAGTGGTGGCTCCACAGTTTTAGCACTTGCCTGGCATGTGCAAGTATGCAGGTTCAAACCCCAGCATCATGTCACAACTAAGTGTTAGAGCAATGAAATCCACATGAAAAACTAGTTAAAATGGATTCTCTCTCTCTCTTTCTCTCCTCTCTCTCTCTCTCTCTTTTTCTCTCACTGTCCCTCTCTCGTTAAAAAAAAAAAAGAATTCAACATGAAAATCTGGGGGAGGGACAGCCCACAATCAGTTCATACTACATTTCAACCATGATCTCTGCCCCAGGAGGTTGACCTATCTGGATTGTATCCAGATTGGAAACTTATCCTCTGGCTTCTTAACTGCTTTTCAGGGAAAAAGAACCCAGGAAGAAGGAGAGGAATGAAGTGGAGTCTTTACTCCTGAGCTTTCATTCCATGTAAGGTCTCCTCAGGCTGGTGATGACTTTTGATGAAAGATCTCCCTTCAGCTAAGCCACAGTCATGCAGGATCACAGGGGCTGCAGGGTCAGTGAGGTAAGCAGCCATGGAAAGGGGTGGAAGAGGGAGAGGTCTTCCCAATCGGAGAGCTAGTCAGAAAGAACTGTATCATTCCCTCCAAAATTGTAAAGAAACCAATTTTAAGTAACTTAAGGGAAAAAATGTAAACAGAATTTTAGAATAGACATGGAGAGCTCACCTAATAGAAGAAATGCCTCAATAAAGAAAGCCTCAAAGAGGAGCTTTGGACAATCTGCTAGCAGATGTGTCAAGAATGATTCAGTTCGGTGACTTTTCTCTGTTTCTCCCAGTGCTCAGGATTGAAGTTCTAAAGCAGAAGCCACTATTCATGCTGTCCATGGCCCTTCAGCCTGCCTGGAGGTGCTCAGTGCTCAATAAAGACCTCATGGAACTCCAGTCACAGAACTCCCTTCAATTTTAGAAATAGGCCAGATTTAATGCTGTATCTTAGTCTGTTTTGTGCTGCTATAATAAAATACCACACAGTGGGTAATTTATAAGAACAGAAGTATATTTCCTTTCAATATTTGAAAATTTTCATTCCACACTCTCCTCAACTTTATAGTCTGAGTTGAGAAATCCCTACAAAAATAAGTACAATCCAATCCCAAATCCAACAAAAGGCAGGAAATAATCAAGATGAGAGCTGAAATCAGTAAAATTGAGGAAAAAAATACAAAGAATCAACAAAATAAAGAGTTGGTTCTTTGAAAAACCAAATAAAATTGACAGAGCCCCTAGCCAACCTCACCAGAAGAAAGAATGAAATGAAACAAATCAACAAAATCAGAAATGAGGAAGGTGACATCACCATCGACTCAGCCAAAATTCAGAGGATTTTCAGAACCTATTTTAAAAACTATACTCTTCCAAGTTTTATAATCTGACAAAAACCTAGCCAAATATGACATTCCCAATTTGACACAGGAGGACACTGAAAATCTAAACAAACCAATCTCAAGTAGCAAAGTTGAACAAGTAATCAAAGGCCTTCCACAAAAGAAAAGCCCAGGACCTGATGGATTCTCAGTAGAGTTCTACCAGACCTTTACAGAAGAACTAACACCTGTTCATGAAATTAAAAGGGATGGAACCCTCCCAAACACCTTTTCTGAGGCAACCATAACCCTGATGCCAAAACCCAAAAAAGACACATCAAGAAAAGAAAACTATAGATCAATTTCCCTGATGAACATAAACACAAAAATCCTTAATAAAATTCTAGCAAACCACATCCAAAAATACATCAGAAAGATATAAATCATGGTCAAGTAGGTTTCATTTCAGGGATGCAGGGCTGGTTCAACATATGCAAATCAATAAATGTGATTCATCACTTAAACAGAATTAAAGACAGAAACCATATGATCATCTCAACTGATGTAGAAAAGGCCTCTAATAAAATCCAACAACCATTTATGCTCAAAACTCTGGAGAAGATAGGGATCAAAGGAACATGCTTTAAATTTTGTAATGGCCATTTATGACAAACCCACAGCCAACATTATACTTTTTGAAGAAAGACTGAAAGCATTCCCACTAAATTCAGGAACAAATAAGGCTGTCCACTCTCACCTCTATTATTCAATATAGTCCTCAAAATCCTAGCCAGAACTATCAGACAAGAGAAGGAAATCAAAGGAATTTGAATAAGAAAAGAGGAAGTCAAGCTATCTCCATTTGTCAACGATATGATCCTATACCTAGAAGTTCCAAAAAAAAAAAAAATCTCTACCAGAAGACTTCTAGAGCTTAAAAATGAATTTAGCAAAGTGGCAGGTTACAAGATCAACACTCATAAATCAATAGCTTTCCTAAACTCCAAACAGCAATTCTGCCACAGAAGAAATCAGGAAATCTGTCCCATTCACGATAATTTAAACAAAAATAAAATACTTGGGCATTAATCTAACAAAGGAAATAAAAGACTGCTACAATGAAAACTATAGAACACTGAAGAATATCTGAGAAAATGGAAAAATGTTCCATGTTCTTGGTTAGGCAAAATCAATATAATTAAAATGGCTATTCTGCCGAACATTCTACCTGTACAGATTCAACAAAATCCCCATCAAACTATCAATGACATTCCTCATGGATATAGAAAAAGAGATTCTCAAATTTATTTGCAACAACAAGAAACCCAGAATAGCTAAAGCATTACTAACCAAAAATTTTTAAAAAAGAAAGAAAGAAAAGAAAAGAAACAAAACAGGAGATATTACAGTTCCTTACCTGAAATTATACTATAGGGCTGTAGTAACAAAAACAGCATGGTAATGCTATCAAAACAGACAGGAAGACTAATGAAATAGAATAGAAGACATTGAGACAAACCCACAAGTTTTTACCCATCTGATATTTGAAAAAGAAGACAAAAATATAGCATGGAGGAAAAATAGCCTGTTCAACAAGTGTTGCTGGACAAACTGGACAGCCATATGCAAACAATTGAAATTAGATTCTTACCTCTCTCCCTGCACAAAAATCAAATTGAAATGTATCAAATAATTAGGAATTAAAGCAATAATTATACAATTTCTAGAAGAAAAAAATATGATCAACACTCCACTACATCAGTGTAGGCACTTCCTTCCTTAACAAGACTCCCATAGCACAAGAATTAAAACCAAGAATCAATGAATAGAATGACATTAAACTGAAAAGCTTCTGCACAGCTAAATAAACAGTTAAGGGTGTCAAGAGAGAACCTATAGAATGGGAGGAAATCATTGTCTGCTATGTCTCTGACACGGGACAAATATCCAGAGTATACAAAAAACTCAAAAAAATGAACACCAAAAACAAAAACAACCCAATCAATAAATGGGCTGTGGAACTAAACAGAAAGTTCTCAACAGAGGAAGTTCAAAAAGCCAATAAATATATGAGAAAGTGTTCTACATCACTCACAATCAGAGAAATGCAGCTCAAAACTGCAGATTTCACCTCACTCCAGTCAGAATGGCAAAAATGAAGAATACGAACAATAACAGATGCTAGAGGGGTTGTGGGGAGAAAGGAACACTAATACACCGTTTGTGAGACTGCAAACTTGTACAGTCACTCTGGAAAGTAGTGTGGAGACTCCTTAAAAAATTAGGGATGGAACACCATATGACCCAGCTATCCCACTCCTAGGTATTTTCCCAGAAGAGCTGGAATCAGCTTATTACAATGACACAGCTACATTCATGTTTATAGCAGCTACATCAATGTTTACAACTGCTAAACTATGAAATCAATCCAGATGCCCCTTGCTGGATGAATGGATCCAATACACACACACACACATACATACATACATACATACACACACACACACACACACACACACACATACAATGGAGTTCTATTCTGCTATTAGAAAGATGTCACGACTTTTGCAGTTAAATGATGGAAATGGAAAAAATCATGCTGTGTGAAATATCCCAAACACAGAGACGTAAGGACCAAATGTTTTCTCTCATATGTGGAAGCTAGAAGATAGGATGAAAGTTAGCTAAGTTTAGTTAATAAACTCACCAAAGTCGAAGCATCACATAAGCTTGGGGAGCCATAGCTATGAAGGTAGCGGGGGAGAGAAAGAGGGAGGTTGGGTACACTTGACTCCCAAGAGAAGCCAAACTATACTCAGGCAGGCATATAAACCAAGAAATTTCAATAATTATTATACATGTATATGCTCATTTCTATCTATGGCATGGCAGTATTACAGAGGAGACAGGGTAGGGGTGAAGGGTGAAGATCCTGGATCAGATTGAGCTTAATTTTTGTTAATACTTACGAATGCATGAATATGTAACAATGATTCTCTCCAATATGTAAGACTAATTTAAACCAATAGAAAAAAAGAAATACATTTCCTCACAATGCTGGAGTCTAGGAAGTCCTAAATCAAGTTTCCAACATCTCATGAAGGCCTTCTTGCTTCGTCTTCACATGCAAAAGACAGAGGTGGAACAAGGGACAAATGCTCTGCCCTCACAACAAAGAAGAAAAGAAAGTGAACCCATTCTCATAGCCCTTTTAATGGAGACATTAATTGGAGGGAAAGGCCCTCACAAGCCTCTCATTAGATCCCATCCACCAACACTATTGCATCAGGGACCAAGTTTCCAACACATGAATTCTGGGGGACACATTCAGACCACAGCAAGCAGACAGGAAGTGTTAGAGCTAACACTCCTGCTGAGACCCTCGCCCAGTGAGGAAGGTGACCCAGCCTCTATGAGAGGAATGCTCACTGGTCCTTGAGATGGCATGATTGGGTCTCTTCCTGATTCCCCAAAAAAGCCTGATTTGCAAATATTCAACAAACACAGTTTGTAAAACTTCCTTAAATATGTTTTTCTAATCACTCCTTGATTTGTGCCTGGATTAAATAAGCAATGTTCTACCTCTGTTTGATTAATCTCTGTACCTCTCTCCCCACCTACCAAACTCCTTTCCCATACATCCACAGGGCTGAAGGGAAGGTTGTTTGTGCTACATGCACTAATTACAAGCAACATATTTATCAAGAAAGTTTTCTGCCTTCAAGTGCCAATCATCTCTATGATGTATGAACACATCACCAAATTTCATCACAATGTCCATGTACAGATAGCAGGAAAGTTACTGGGTAATATAAGGACAGAAATGTGCTCCTGCACAGTTCTGAAGCCCACCTGAGCTCAAGTTGCAGCATCTGACAAGGATCTTTATGCTGCCTCCTCACATGGAAGAAGGCCAAAGCGTTCAGAAATGTGGCGTGCTACTCTAGAATGGACCAGGAAACAGACAGGGTTGGACACTCAATGGTCAAAATGGTAAATCTACAACAGACCTGCTGCACTCAGAAAGGAGAGCAACTCCAGTCAGAATGACAATTATCAAGAATACAAGTAACAACAAATGTTGGTAATGATCTAGGGAGAAGGGTACCCTCATACATTATTGGTGGGACTGAAAATTAGTTCAACCACTCTGGAAAGTGGTTGAATTCCTCAAAAGACTAGGGATGGAACCACCATTTGACCCAGTTATTCCACTCCTCAGTATATATCCAAAGGATTTAAAATCAGCATACTACAGTGATACAGCCACATCATGTTTATAGCAGCACAATTCACAATACCTAAGCTATGGAGACAATAAAGGTGTCCTTCAACAGATGAATGGATAAAGAAAATGTGGTATATAGACATAAAGAAGAATGACTTTATGGCATTTGCCAGTAAATAGATGGAACTGGAGACTATCATGCTAAGTGAAATAAGCTAGTCCCCAAAAATTAAAGGTCAAATGTTTTCTCTGATATGTGGAAGCTAATCCAATATAAGGTGGGGGGGGCTTATAAAACAAGAATAGAATAGAAGAAAAATCAGTGTAGTAGACAAAGGGAAAGGAAAGAAAGAGCAGAGGGATGGGATAGGGAAAGACAGTGGAATGAATCTGAACTTTCCTATGTACATATATGAGAATACCACAGTGAAACTCACCATCATGTATATCCACAAGACACTAATTTTAAAAAATTGCAAGTAAATAGCAGAAATACCAGTAGAGTAGAGGAAATGGAACATTGGGAGGGAGGAGAGGACAGAAAGGGGAAGTACTTGAGGCTGAATTAGAACAAATTATATTCCATGCTTTTATGATTATGTCAAAATGAATCCTGTTGTTATGTATAACTAAAAAGAAACAATTAAAAAAAAAAAAAGAAAGGAGGGCAAAGGCAGAAGCCACCAACCCTAAAAACAACAAAGAGAATTCTCTAATCAGGTCAAAACATTCTACCAAGGGAATCCAGAGAGACTTTGATGTCCAAAATGTTTTTTATTTACATATGTTAAGGTTCACTCTGCACTGTAAAGTTCTATCAGTTGGAATAAATGCACGATGTCAGCATAAGGTATCTGCCATTACTGCTCCATGTGGGAGAGTTCCACTGCCCTAATACTTTGTCTGCTCTTTACCTATTTATCCCACCCCTCTCTCACTGGACCCTTGACAACCTCTGTGTCTCCACAGTTTTACCTCTTCCAGACTGTCATATAGTTGGAGTCATATAACATGTAACCTTTCCAGACTGTCTTCTTTCTATTAGTATTATGCATTTAAGGTTCCTTTGTCTCTTTTCATGATTTGATTGATAATTATTTGTAGGACATACCATGGTTTGTTTAACTATACACCTACTGAAGGATATCTGGGTTGCTGCCAATTTATAGCAATTACACATAAAGCTGCTATAAATATTCATATGTAGGTTTGTGTGGACATCCGTTTGCGATTAATTTGGGTAAATGCTGAGGATTAAAATTGTTGTATCATATGGAAGGACTGTGTTTAGCTTTGTAAGAAAATGCCAAACTCTTTATGTGGTTGTACCATTTCACATTCTCCCCTGTCCCCACAATGAACTAACATTCCTGTTGCTCTACACTTCTGTTAGCATTCAGTATTGTCAAATTTTTGTATCGTAACCATTCTAGTAGATGTATACTGGTATTTCATTGTTATTTTATGTCTCAATTCCCTAATAACATGATGTTGAATATCTTTTCACATCATTATTTACCATCGGTCCATCTTCCTTGGTGTGGTGGATGTTCAGGTTTTTTGTCCATTTTTAGATGAGATTGTCTCTTTTCTTATTGTTAAATGTTAGCTCTTTTTACATTTTAGACATGTCCTTTATCAGATCCTTGTTTTACAAAGATTTTCTCCCAGTTTGTAACTTGTCTTTTCATTCTATTAGCAATGTCTTTTTCAGAACAGAAATTTTTTATTTTAATAAAGTCCAATTTATTTATGCTTTTTTTCATGGATTCATGCTTTTGATATTTTACCTAAAAACAAACTTAGATTTTGCATTATATTTTCTTCTAAAAGTTTTGTAGTTTCTTGTTTTACATTTAGGTCTATGATTCATTTTGAGTTAATTTTTATAGAAGGTTTGGGATCTGTGTCTAGATTTATTATTTTTTGTATATATAGACATCCAGTTATTCTAGCACCATTTGTTAAAGAAACCATCTTGCTCCATTGTATTATTTTTGCTTCATTGCCAAATATCACTATATTTGTGTGGGTCTACTTCTGGGCTCTTTATTATGCTCCACTGATTTATATGTGTTTTCTTCCACCAAACCACACTGTCAGTTGCAGGAGCTTTATAGTAATAAGACTTGATGTCATATAGTGTCAACCTTCCAACATTGTTCTTCTTCATTACTACATTGGTTATGCTAGGTATTTTGCTTTTCCATGTATACTTTAGAATCATTTGTCAACATCAATTTGTCGGGAATTTCAAAGCTGAGAAAAATATTTATTTTTGCGGTATTGAATTTCATGGTACCTAAACACAAAATATCTCTCCATCATCAATATTGCATTTTAAATTTTTTCTTTTAATAATGCTTTGTAATTTTCTGCATAGATCCTGTATATATTTCATAGGGTTTGTACCTAAGTTTCTTTTTTCATTTTTGTTCAGTACTAATATGAATGATGACACTTCTTGGTTTACATACACAAAAGTTAAACAGCTGTTTTTAGAAACGTTACAATGGCTAATGGATTAACTTTTTTAAACTGTAAAATAAGGCTGTTTGGTGCTTTGGCCTTAATCACACACATACACATGCACACAAAAGGAGTTTTAGACAGAAAAATAAGGATGCTGTCTGAGAGGATTCTTAGCCTAAAGTTTCTAGAGCAGAGATAGTAGGTGGTAAGTCTGAGGCAGCCTTGGAAACTTCTTAAAGGACCTAAACAAATCCAAGACACTGAGGAACTTGGCAAGGTAAAAGAAAAATACATTTCCTAACTATCAACCCGTAATTTCCCAAGGTCATCTAGAAATTCACTTTGGCTACCCCACCAACTAATAAACCTCATTTCTTGCTGCATCTGCTTCCTAATTATAGAAACCCATGGGACATAGCATGAGTGGACACAAAAGTACTTTGTAAAACTTCTTCCAGTAATTCAAATTTAAGTGACCATTTTCCAGCTTAGCAGCAGACTTCACCACTATCTTAGAGATAGTTGGCTCACAAGACATAGACCCCACTTGGACTAACTTATGCAAAAGAAGAGCTACCAGGTTGTCATAAGTCTGAAGAGGTATAGTATCTTTACAGTTCTCTGACAGTCTAGGGTCAGATTGGAAAAAAACCCACATGTGAAATTGTGCATAGGAATGAAAACATTCTTGCCATACTTATATATCTGTCTAAAACACAGCCAATAATAAAAAAATTAGCTCTAACACATACATCAAAATTGCATAATCATTTGTGCCCAGAGTGGGGATGGAATATTTAGATGCTAAAATTCAGTAAAGAAATATTAAAATAAAATATTGCCAAGAGGCCATGGGGGAAAACAGGTAACAAAAGATTGTTCCAGGAACTCCCCTTGAGGCCAACCCAATGAAATGGTCTATTATAATTTTTAAGAGAACTAACTTTATGCACCAGACGACTATGAAACTGCCAACCATGAAATTAAGACTAGTTGTACTCAGTAGCTGCTCCTACTTCCACAGTGCTCTCCACTGTCTGTCAATAACTCAAGCTTGCCTATCTTTCAGATCTCTCTAACACCAACAGTGAATGACCTGATTTCTTCCTGTTGGTTAGGAGGCAGTGGCTTTGATGAAACACTCATCTGGTATTTCCTTAGTGTAATGACAGTCACTGACCATCTACAGAGCAGATATCAAGCACCAGAAAGCAGAGAGCAGCTGTCAGAGATAAGCTCAAGGATCAGACTGCTCTGCCACAAATCCTGGCCAAGTTGCACTACTCCCTTCTCGAGCATAACCATGGTGTCAATCCATGTAATATAATCACCACTGTTCCCAAGCATAGCACTATATACATAGTGACTTCTCAGAGTATGAATATATCATAGGTACAATTATCCCCACTTTCCAGATAGGAAAAATGAGACAGGCAAAGAGCTTCTATGCTTTTATTGGTACATTATAATTATACATAAAAGTTGGATTTGTTGTGATACTTTCATACATGGACATAGAAGAAATTTGCTTAAAAGATCAAAACCTTGGGTTTTACCTGATTCCAAAACCAGTAGTACTAACCTCTATGTGAGACTGATTCTCCAAACTGTATCTGACAGCTACACTATGGAAGGTACCTGCATATATACTATGTAATTTAATAATATGCACACAGTATGGACATTTGAATATGGGGATGAGTGTAGCACAACATGCATGTGTGTGTATGTGTGTGCTTATGGTTAAAAATGGCCATACCATCTAACACAAGACAGCAAGCAAGTTGTAATGCTGCCAACTGAGTTAAGCAGCCTCACAGAATATAAAAAATATTCAGACAAGGACACTTGGTGACCAGGGTGAAACAAGATGGAAACAAGACCACTGTATAATTACATCTAAACCTAATTAGAGACAAGGAGGCTCTGCAACCACAAAATTAATAATTATCTTCCGTTCCTTTACCAGTGAGAATGTTATCCCCTTTTTAATTCTCTGGCTTCCTCAATAAAAATTATCCAGGTAGTCTCAACATCAAAATTATTACTTCTTCCTAATGACACCCAATCCAGAACTAGCCTGTACTTCTCCAACCCTTCCTCAGAATCCCCTAACAAGCCCAGATCCTTTAAGAACCTCCTCCCAATGCCCCCTTTCTGAGATACCAGATTCCCCCATATGTGTGCTCGCTTCTGCTACAGAAAGTTAAATGAACCTAACTTTGACTCTGGGTATATTCCTGGAGTCTTTGGCTCACAGGACTTTCACAAAACACACACACAAGTTTTAAACGATAGTGTGTTTGATATTGAAACTCCTTGCACATACAGCTAACGGCCATACCAGCTAACACAAAACAGTGAGCAAGTTGTAATGCTGCCAGCTGAGTATAAGTGGCTTCACAGAATATAAAAATATTCAGACAAGGACACTTGGTGACCAGGATGAAAAAAGATGGAAACAAGACCCCTCTAATTCATTCATGCAACTAATTCAGAAAATGGCCAGCTGGAGGACTCACACAGATTCCAAGCTCAGTTAGCCCTTTGTCCTTTATCTGTGCAGAACCAACTCTCCAATCCCTGAACTTTGAAGCCAAGACTCAATTTCTTTAGATAAAGTTCCAGGACCCAGGCTAATTTTCCAGCAACTTGCTCTGGCACAAACCTCTGAACTTCAAAAAGGGATTACAAATGTCTGAGGAGCAGTTGGACTTGAAGTCCTCAAAATGCAAGCCTACACTCACCAGAATGTGTGTGATATGTGAAGAAGTCTCACAGAGATCACAGATGGAAATTTGGATTGCATATTAGGCAAGATGGAAACCTCCCATGAATGAAAGGAAAGAGCCCTCGTTTAGGATGGAGAGAGTCTCAGCCTGGCTCTGTGAGTATGGCCAGGGTGATTTTGACTGTAAAACACAAAGATTGGAGACTTTCTAACTTGGGCTTTTCAGAGACACAATACTCACCTGCAGGGCAACAATTTTAGAGGAGCTGAGAGATCTTCAGAAGTCCCCTGTCTGCATTGCCCAAAAAAATCTGCTGTCTTTTCTCTTGAGTGTAGATTCTACTAATTTAGAAAGTGTTTGAAGAACTTTGGCAGATTAAAAAAGCAGTTTTGACTAAATAAATCTCATATTCTATAGTTTATGTCAAGAAAGGACAAAATGTAATAATTAAACCCAAAAGGGAAACAAAAATTTGAACCCATTAAAATTTTAAGGTAAGAAATTCTATGACCACTCCCAAAGGGGCATTGGCTGAAGATTCTCTCACTCAGAAGAGTCCTTAATGAAAAGTCTGATTGATAAATGGGTTATAAAATAGCATTAGTATATCAGTTCAATTTTACATTTAACTGGGAATGTTCAATGTCAGATCTAAAAGAGTTGGGCAATATGGAGTCTAAGATACTAGCTGTTTTCCCTTAGAGGCCCTCGATATAAGCCAAGTGCCGCAAAGCATAAGGCCCTTACTTCCAGGGCATAACAGAGTTATGGATCCAGTGTGAATAGATTCTGCTGGAGAGGGAAAGTTGGAGGAGGGGCTGGTGGACATCTGTGATAATGGGATTAGTGAGAAAGAGGGAGTACAGGACTTCGGTTTGGGACTGAAGACTGGAGAATGGGATAGAACCCAGTAACTAGAATATCCTACCAAGTACCATGAGTAAATGGGGCAGTTATCAATAACTCTTCTATCAATCAACAGCAAATTTGTGGGGAAAAAAGCAGAAAAGTAAACACTGCTGTCATGGGCTTTACAGTTTTATTTTTCATGCCTTTTAATGTTATTAAAGTCTGACATTCTCACAGGAATATGCAAAAATGAGTATGGACTTCCATAAAATGGACCAACATGGTCAGACCTCAGAAGAAGAAGTAGAACCTTACCAGGCCCCCACCCCCAAAACATCCACATGCCCAAACAACCCCCATCCTCCCTTTCAACCACATAAACTAATGTTTCTTATTTCCTAATTTTATGTAATGGAAATGAGCACAAAAATATGGATTCTTGTGTGCCTAGCTTCTTAAATCCAACATGCTGTTTGTGAGTTTCATTCCTATTGTGATATATAGTTGAATCGTATTTTTTTACGTCTATAGTACAATACTGTGTAAGTACAGTTCAAATTATTCTATTGTGATGGGGCATGTGTTAACTTTCCATTACTATAACAAAATAACTAAATAATCAACTTAAAAAGGGGAAGGTTTATCTTAGTTCACATTTTTTGGATGCATCTATTTGGTTTCATTGCTATTGGGCCTAAGGCAGGGCAATATAGCATGGTGGGAGTACGTGGTGGAAGAATCTGCCCACCTCCTGTCAACCCAGAAGTAGAGGGAGAGTAGGAGGGGCTGAGATTCTATTGTCTCCTTCAAGGGCATGCTCCCAGAGGCCTAAACTTCTTTCCACTAAGCCATACCTCCTAAAGGTTTCACCACTTCCTGATAGTGCCATAGGTTGGGGACCAATCCTTAAATGCAAGGGTCTTTAGGGGACATTCAAGATCCAAATAATAGCAGAGTAACTATGAATAATACTACTAAGACCATTCTAGTATATGCCTTTTGGTACATAAATGTGTGCATTGCTATTCTGTTTATTTCTAGGAGCAGAATTATTGAGTCATACGTATATGCAGTATTTATAAATGCACGTGTTCTATTTTATTAGATGTAATAACAATGTACCAAAGAGTTTATAAAAATTATACTCAGAGTCCATGGGCTTCTTATTTTTAAATCCACATGTCATAGGGAAACGACAGGTAAGAACAGAAGGAAGAAGACTAGTGGTAGTCTCTGTTCCCTCAGAGGCCACCAGAGGATTTAAGTAAGGGTAGCACAAGCTTTGTCCGCTCTTGAAGGCTAGAGAGAAAAGCACCTGCACAGCTCTTGCTCGAGGGCCTTCACCTCGAGGGGCACATTGAATTATCTGACCTGGCTGGGGCCATCCCTCTCCAGCAATTGCTCGCATCCCTGGAGTCCAGGGCAGAACGGCTCCTTGCTCTCAACGTCGCCAATGATTCCTTTTTACACACACTTGAAGCAGAAGCCCAGATGCACTTATTTTATACGGATGACTTTATGTTTTATAAGGATGACTTTGTCAATGTTTGAACACATGTTCAATCAGTTCGGTCCCTGCCAAACTGCCCCAGGGACCCAGTGGAACTAGTAGTGATGGTGCCTTGCTCTGGAGGTCAAATAAAGCCAGCAAAGATAAAAGAGAAACAGAAGGAACAGTTACACTTTTATTCCTCCTCCTATAAACCTGCCATGAAATAGTTACCCCTAGTAGTCAAGTCAGTAATCAGGCTGACCCAGCAGTCCATGCTAATGATTTGGTGGCTTGGTTGGATCCAGAGTTTATGCAGCAGGAAAACATTAGCAATTGTTCCAGTTGATAGGACTCTGACGACAATAGCGATTATAGCTACATCTTGGTAGCTGCTACCACACATGGGGACAGTTGGAGCCAGAAGCAATATAAAACATTTCAGTGTGCCGGTTGTGTATACATTCTATTTCCTTCTCAAGATTAAACATACTCTCTCCTCCAGCGCCTCTGCTGACAGCCTTCTGGGCTTAAATGGTAGGAGATGACTGCATTATGTGTCCGTTTCAAGTTGAAAGGAGAGCAAAAATAAGATTATATTTTTAGAAGCTTAGAGAGACAGACTGGATGGGGTTGAGAGTGAAAGCAAATTCCAGCAACCAAACTTAACAGATGCTTCTCTTAAATGCAAATATTCCATCAGATCACAGGCAAGTTACATGCCACTTGAGAATGAACTACAAGGAGAACACTGAGCTGCTATCTCTTTCCTCTTCTTCCTGTGAGAAAGTTCAAGAGAAAAGAGTGAAAAATCTTCAAATAAAATAAATAAATAAATGAAAGATAATCTTCCATCTGGTTGGAGTGAAGCCCTGACTGGAATTCAAGGAGACAAACCAGATCCATGCCTCTCAAATGAAGCAGCTTTGAGGAGCACGGCAAGAATTCCTTTGCAAAATATGCATAACCTAAATGATGGAGAAGAATGGCGTTTATTGGTTTAATATAATTGAGTAAAATGTCTTCTTAGCTTCTTATTTCCAGATCTAAACAATTTAGAATTTTAAAAACTCATGGATGCTATCTATGCTAAACTATACAAAAAGTTCTAGTTCATCAAAGAAGTAAAGATGAATAATAGAGGGCCCACTCTCCAAGGAATCTGGAGTCCAGTTGAGGAGACAGACAGAACCCATGACAGCACCACATGGTGATAAAGAAACTTTATAAAAGAATGTGAGATGTGAGGACAAGAACAAGCTCTCCTTTGCCTTGGTCACTTAGCACCTAAGTACCTGGAGGAATTCCTATTCCTCAGTGTTGTTAGAAGAGTCAAAAAGACTCAGGTTCACAAAGCCCTGGATTGTCAGCCGACATAAAGTAAACATACAACACTGTCAGTCCTGAGTTACCTGCTGTCCATGGTTTGCAAGAAAAATCTCAATACCAGTGGGAAGAACGAGGGAGAGGGAGAGGCAGAAGTTCTTGGGAAGAAAGTTTATCAACTACAGTGGTTTGGTCCACATGGTGGCTTAGGAAACCTCACAGGTTGGCAGCAAGGTATGGCAGATGTCTCTGCAAGTTCCAGTATTTCCAGCTCTGAGTTATAAGTGACTGTTTCTCCCTTCTTTCAGACTAGCTCTTCCCCACTCTTTCCCACAATCGTGGAAATCCCAATTCCTGTATGAAACCTTTTGTTTCTGTACCACGTTCAGTGACTCTATTCTCCTGGCTCAGCTCAGACTGATAGAACAGGCTCAGAAAATGACATGGTTGCCTCTTATCAACATATTTTTTTGGAAACCAAGTCACAACCAGGTAATTCTGGGGAGAATTGCTCAGAGAATGATTATGTGCACCTGAGTGTCTCTGTGTAAACAACTTTTCACAGAATATAAGATAGAAAGTGTAGGAGTCCTTGAAACCAGAGGTATGGATGAACACACTCATACTTAATGACAGTTTGCTGTTTGCCATTATTTTTTGTGATACCACATATAGATCTGAAGGTCAGTCATGGCTCTGTTGGATTCAGCAAGTCTTGGCTCCAGGAAACAGATTGAGCTTGGTTCTATTATATGTGACTTTTTGTTCTGTAATCCACGATACAGGAGCTACAGCTACCCGGGCATGCACTTCCGAATTAGTCAGGGCCTACTATCATAATACTGCATAACAAAGAGGTCAATCTACCTCAATCCTTGTGCATCCAGTCTTTTGCTACTAGGTAAATTTGGGTTCATAATCATTTCTTCCTCCACAATTTCCCAGTTCTCAATGCAGAATTGCTGGCAGGATGATGTTAAAAGATTTTTTTTTAAAGCGATATTTTGTGATGTTCTCCAAAATGAGGTGTCCACACACCCAACAGAAAGAAAATATTTAACCACTTAAATAGTTAAACCTGCCTATAATTCCAGTTACTCCAGAGGCTGAAAACTTACCGAAGAATCGTAAGTTCAAAGCCAGCCTTATCAATTTAGCAAGGCCCCAAACAACTTAGCGAGATATCTCAAAAGAAAAAAATAAAGGGACTGGAGCAGTGGCTGGGTGGTTACTGCACTTGCCTGGCATGCACAAGGGTGCAAGTTCGAACCCTAGTGCCATGTACACAGCGAAGTGTCAGAGTAAGGAAAGCCACATGAAAAACTAAATGAAATTGGTTCCTTCTTTTCCTTATCTCTCTCTCTCTCTCTCTCTCTCTCCCTCCCTCCCTTTCTCTCTCCCTCCCCACCCCCCTCCCTCTCTCTTACTGTCCCTCTCCCTTTAAAAAGAAAAAAGACAGTGGGCTGGAGGTGAAAGTGTTGCTCAGCGCTTAAGCATCCCTGGGTGGTTCAATCCCTGGTGCCAAAACAAACAACAACAAAATCTATATTAAAAAAAAATCTCTGCTTTGTAATAGTTAATACATGGAATGAAATGAATGATATGGGGTCTTTAATGGATCCATATGCCAGTCCTATCCCTATGGGAATTTCATAATGCACAAGGCTTGAGAGTTATTTTTTTTCTTAAATCTTCTTCATTTGGAATTCCAGGAAATTAAGACTTAATGACCTACAACATCCCTGAATATAATGGATTAACTTCTACCTATGCATCTAGACTGGTACTAGCCTAATTATGCTCCTCCTTTGGAGGAATCCAGGAAAATTGTTTTCTGTAAATAACTTTTTGTAGGACACAATTCAATGGAACATGGTTGGATGAAACCATCATGTTTGGTTAAGCATTTTTGGAAAAGCATCAAAATGAAAAGTAAACATTGAGTTTTTTCCTTACGGTTTGAAGTCTATCCTGTACTTCATAAAATTTACAAAATTAAAATGAAATGAAAAGAAAAACTTATACATTACTGGACAAAAAGTCATTTGGCTTTGGAAAAACACTTGTGTCCCCTCGATAATAAAAAATCAAATGCACAAAAACAGAGCTAAAATACACCTTTGGTCAGAAAATACCAGTGGAAGACACCTAAATAAACCACCAAAGCAGCAAACAAGAATCTAGTGTGGGAGATGTTAGATGCTTCCAGCAATGTTTCTTGTTAGATGTTTCTAACAAGTTTTAGCTTATGAGATTTGTCAGGTTGGTTTCTATGACAAAATCCATAAAGAAGCACTTTGGATGAGTCATTATAGTAAAGATATGCAAAGAAAGACTGTCTGTATTAAATTCCTTTTTAAATACAAGGTCCTATGAGTTTAAAAACAGAATTTTGGAATAAAGGTACCAAGAGAGAATTAGATGTGAGATCCACATATACAGTATCATCCATCGATAACAGTAATAAATACATTGCATCCTGAGATGCACAAAATGTCAATAGTGTTAGAACATTTTTCTTTACAAGAATAGCAGGGGACTGACCTTGAAACTTTTTTTGTGCCATATAAAGATTTGTAAGTTATTTCACAGAAAAATATTTAAAAGACATGTCATATTTAAAGATTAGCTACATACATTTTTTTTAACAAAAAGACAAGTATTTAAAATTTGTTGACCTTTCCCATCATGATAAGTAGCTGTTGATGTTTTGCTATTTAACAAATATTTTCTTTTCTTTTTTTTTAAGTGTTTTACCTGTCCAGTCAAGGTAAGATGACATTTAAACAAAAAGTGAAAAGAAAGATTTTTCATTTTTTTTTAAAAGAAATATGTGCTACAAACAGAACAGTTTAAAGAGATATTCCCAACACATGTGGATTTTTGTCCCCAAATCATATGTTATCTATCAAAACTCTGCTATTTCCACACTTTAAAAATTTGGAAACATTTTCTAACCTATTAATCTTTCAAATGAAGACTTTTAGTGGTTTAGAAGTAATTTCATTAAAATATATAAATACAAAACCTGATTAGTTTGCAAAAATTACTAAAGATCATCAAGGAGGAATAAAATTTGGTAGAAAAATTCCAACAAAAATTTGTTTTCTGGTTCCAGGAATTGATCTCAGAGCCTTGCACATGCTGGGAAGGTACTATTCCACTGAGCTGGATACCCAGCTTTCTAACAAAAGTCTTAACAAAGTTGGTAGAAAGATTGAAAAATGTATATTGTGATTTGGTAGTACAGCCTATACTATAATTATCATTTTTAGTTCAATTTGATATAAAATTGACTCCTTTTAAACCTGTTTTAGCCAAAATAATTTGGCAATTTCATATAATTCAGTCTAATAAATACATTTATTCAGCATCTAGTGGCCTAGCCCCTCATGACTGGCCTCAGAAAGGGACTGTACCCCACAACACACTCATTTCCACTTAGCTAAATTAGGAACTGTAGGTAGTAACCAGAGCTCCAGAGAGCCAAGAACCTGTTCCTCGCTGCATAATGGCCCCAGAATGGTACACTTGTTCACTTTCACTGGAATCTAAGATACAAAAGATGCTTTGCAGAGCTTCTAAGTGGATGGGCCAAGACAACCTCAGAGATCCTTTGCAATAATGACAGGAAAAACAAAAGTGCTTCTGAGTGATCAAGAGAGGAGGGGGAGAGGCCCAGCAACTGCATTGAAGAAAGACGTAACAATGAACTAAAGGGTTGAATAGGATAAGATACACAGTGGAGCAATGAGGGCAATTGAGAATAAGAAGATCCCCTTTGCCCTCCCACCCCTGGACACTTTGACCTCTTCAACTTCCAAGAACTCGGATGCAACCTTGAAGTAAAAGAAAGAGAAATCTTGAAGTAGTAAAGAGGAAGTTTCTACTTAGCCAAATTCAAAAGAGAGATTAATCCAGGTTAAAGACACATACAGAAAGTTGCATTTCCTGCTCACACAAGATGGCAACATTTCAATGGACTTTGGCCATCAAGGGAAGAGAAAGTCCTTCTTCCTAATAGGCATGGCCCATCCTTAACATTGAAGAAGAATTCCATGAGAATTTTATAGATTAAATAAACCACTGAGGCATTTCCCAAATACACTAAGAGCTTTTAGAAGATTACCTTAGCTTTGAAAGGAAGAAAAGGAGATGTGATTCTGAAGCAGAGGTTGGTGGATGGCTCTTTATTTGTTCAGGTCCAATAGTTTTAGAGCAAGTGCCAAAAATGTTATTTCTTTTCTCTTATCCCAACCCTTGCCTTCAAATTCTTCAAAATATTTGATTAGAACAGACATATTTTCAAGAGCTAAAATATCAGGAGATAGAGGCTTCCATATATATATCTTCCTATTTTCCCTGGCATTGTTTCCACTAGGGAGAGATGAGCACAAAAGGAGCCATAATCAGAAATATTGATTTGAGTGCTGAAAATGTTTTTCATCAGTCTCTGAAGCTATATTGCCAAGCAAACAAAGTAAATATAGCAGGTGTTCCTGTTGATTGTACTTGTAAAAATGGATGAGGTGCTATGGTCCACAGATTTTCAGGAAACTCACGTGTACCTTCTAAGATATCTTACTCTAGGTACCTATCTACCCTTCAGGTTTGTGGACACCGTGGCATTTCCATCTACTTTGTGAATTCTGTGCAGGGATTTTGCAAGTAATTCCTAGGATGTTTCCTGATTTCTTGTTTTTTTGTTTTGTTTTGTTTTGTGTTTTGGTGGTGGGGGTGGGGGGCTTCCTGGAAAGTTTCTGAGAACACACACAAGATCACAGTGAACAGGTGAATGTGCTGAACTGTAGCCACTTCATTTTTGCCAAGTTACTGATTACTCAATACTTAAGACTGACTTAGGTGATATGGACACAATGATAATATAAGATGAAATTCCTACTTTCCTTGATCTTATGTTCTGATGGTGAGGGCATAGGCAATCTCTTCAACACCACATAAGGAAGGCTGTGATAGCAGGCATTGTGCATAAGAGAGCACCAGGGAGAGTCTTGCAGTGAAATGGAAGCTTTCCCAGAGAAAGTGGCATCCAACCTAAGTCATAAACATCAAAGGAGAATTTCCTGGCCTAGTAAATACAGTCAGTAAAGGCTGAAATACCTGTGAGGCTTTGGGGGAGCGGCAGAGGTCAGTACAATGGAAGAAATAAATGAGTTTTTCTTTTTCCGAAAAGAGTTTAATGAGGTAAAATTTACACATAAAATAGTACCATTTTAAATGCACAATTCTATAAGCTTTGACAAAGGCAATTTGATGATATAACCAGTACCAAAATTCAGATGTAGAAGTATTCTATCACATCCAATTTCTTCCAGAACACCTGTGGGGCCAATTCCTTCCCCTGACTCTGGGCCCCAGCAACCACTGATCTGCTTATTGATTGTCCCTGTGGTATGTCTTCTTCAGAGTGATGTGCGAATGGAATCATACAATTTGTAGTCTTGTGACTCTGGGTTCTTTCACCTAGCATTATACATTTGAGATTGATCCATTCTGTTGTGTGAATATCCTTGAGACTTTTGATGCACTCAATATGAGGCTATGGACATTTTATATTTACATGGATGATCTGATTCTAAAAATCTAAATTGTGAGTAAGTTCCTAATTGCCAAGAGGAGTCTCAGAGGGGATTCTGGAATTACGGCTGCTTACATACATGGCTGTGCACCTTCCCTTCCCAACTCTTCATGTGGAATAACACAATTTGCAAGGCACAACCAACAGTCACTTGCAAAGGGAAAGCCCTTATCTGTGCTTGGTCCCATTTTTGGTCCTTTGAATGTCTACCTGCTGTGACCTGGAGAGGTGCCACTCACTGACATGCATTGACACCAGTGCCTTTGCATGGAGGAGCACTACCACTTTGTCCTACCCCCAAAAGACCTAAGGACAGGAAGATCCCTCCCAGCAGACTGAACAGTTTTTTCACCACCCTTCATAAAGCAAATGCTTTTTATCTCTTCCACCATGTTCCAGCTGAGACACCAAAATAACAGCCTGTACAAATTCTAAGAAAATATATACCTGTGGGTAGACAAATAAAAGGAGACCCATACAAGACAGTAGTACTTACTTCTGACTGATTCATTGGAATCATCTGAAGAGTTTTAAAAGCAACTAATGCCATTATCAGAAATTATTCATTAATTGGTTTCACTGTGTCCAGGGCATTCAGATTTTTAAAACCTCCCCAAAGTGTGTTTTGTTTTTTATTTTCATGTGTAACCGTGGTTAAGAATCTCCAAATTAATGAAATTCAGTAACCTGAGAGAGAGGACCAAGTCTGACAAGGAGAGCAGATTGACTTACTAAAATAGAGCTAATGGAAAAGACAGATGAACTTAAATGAAAAACAAATGAGAACTCCTGAAGGGCATTCAATTTAACAAAGAACTAAAGATTTTCTAGAACTAGGATACTTATTTCTGAAATTATGAGTTCAATAGATTAACCGAGAAAAGAATATTCTTTGCTAAGAACCAAATTACTATTTTGGAAGGTCAAGCAGAAGAACTATTTTATAAATGATGTGAAATTCATGAGAAATTATGAAAAGAGACTTGGAGGAAAGATTCAGAATAACTAAATGTTAATAATAAAAGTTTACTAAAATGGGAAAAGGAACAGATGGAAAAGTAATAAATAAAGAAATCATAAAATAAAATTTGTCTATTAGAGAAAAGTTTTGAGATTTTTTAGGTTGAAAAGAGCAACAGAGCCCAAGTAAATTTAATATTTTTTAAAAAAAGACTAGATCCCTAATAATATTTCCTAATAGAATTCCTGAATTTCAATTATAGAATAGAAAATATTATATGCTTATAAAAAGAAATAATAGGCTACTCACAATTTAAAAAGCATAGGTTAGAATCAGATACCTTGTCTTCAGTTCTGGAGGTAAAGTTGTGGAAAAATGTTTAAAGATGATTGAATGAGAACAATATTCCAAGAATCCTATACCCAGCCACAATATCAATCACCTGTCAAGGCAAAAGTATATTTTTAGACATGCAGAGACTCAGAAAGTCTGTGTAAAAATATAGATAATTCCTATATTAAACTATTCTAGACCATAGGAAAAAAGTGGAAAACTTTCCAAATCCATTCAATGAAGCTAGTTTAATCATACTTGCAAATCTGCGTATAGGGTGTAAACAAACAAAGTAAAAATAAAAATAAAATCTATTACTCTCAATTAATAATCTGGGGAACCATAGATATATAGGGGGAAAGGGGGATGGAAGAGGCAGGGGAGGGGAGAGGGAGATAGGATGGAGGGATCTAGAGAGATAATTAATAATATAGCATACTCTTTACCCCTCACAAAATCCAAATAATACTTGTGCAATCATTTAATTCTGGAAAATTCACAATCTAAACATTTTTATTGGTTGCAGGGGCAAAATATAGAAGAATCAAGAGGGGTATGAGTGATGTGGGGGTAACTCTAGTTTAGGAGAAAATGTATATTATTATTACTTTATATGCATTTATGATTATACAATAACTCTACTCCTTAAAATTTTTTTACCAAAAACTATTTTTACCAAAAATTTTTGTACCAAAAACTGTGGTACATTTATACCATGGAATATTACACAGCAATTAGAAACAATGATATTGCAGCCTTTGAAGGCAAATGGATGGCTATGGAAGAAATCATGGTGAGTAAAATCAGCTTAACCCAGAGAACTAATGGTCGATTGTCTCCACTCATCTGTGGAGGTTGGGACTAGACCCTGGCCAGTGAAAAAGTTGGTCTATTATCATTTGTTAAACCCAGATAAGATCTAATGCTATACAACATAATCCTTTTTTAGAGATGGGGGGGAAGGGGAAGGGAGGAATAAGGGTGGGTAATTGGGGAGGGCTCTCCTGGGGGTAATTGTAATATCCAGAATCTATACACATTTGATATTATTTTGTTAAAAACTTGTATGGTTGTTCAAAAATAAAAAATTAAAAAAACATAAAAAAATTAAATGAAATTTTAGTTTCATTTGAATAAATTTATTTTATATTA